>JAVSCE010010784.1:0-142584 GCA_032199065.1 Smutsia gigantea | reverse complement strand
ATCCATTCATTGGGAAATAAATACATAAGGACCAAAAATTACCAGGAAGGCTTTTAAAGGAATTTGTTTTACTTACCACAGTACCATCTATGAACACGTGAAAGCCTGTTAGGACTTTAGGCTTTCGGGCTAGTTCAATCTCACTTCGTTCTTTGATCCTCCGTGCACCCTCTTCACCCCCTCATCTTCTGGTGACAGAACTTTCCCTTTGACATCTCACTGAGCCTCTTCCATTCCCCGCAAATTCAGCCAGGACCGAAGCACTGGTATAAGGCCCCACCCAGCATGTGCGCACGACCCAGCCTGGCCAATCGGGGTCTCCTCCCTCCCCTAGACACATGGTCCAAGCCAGCCAACCAGAGGCTTTTAGAGGAGGGGCTTTCCTCTGAGAGGTTAGCTCCCAAGCAGTGCAGAGGTGGCATTACCAGGGACCATCTTTGCCTTCATGGGGCACTGCTGAGGCAGAAGGCGTCACAGAGGACAGCAGAGTTGAGGGACTGATGGGGAGAGGAGGTCATTGTTTGAGGCCTCGATGCAGCTTTAAGTCCTTAGGTCTCCTGGTTATAAGAGCCAATATACTGTATGACACTTTGGTTTAAGCAAAAGTGGAACGTAAAAAGTCGTGAATACATTTGTGAACTTGGGCAAGTTATGTACCCCCCACCCCCGTACCCCAAGTCTCAGTTTCCTGATCTATTCATTGGGGAGAATAAGATCTACCTCACAGGTAGCTGTGAGATTTCAATGAGACAACGTGCATGTAGACTCAGTATATGATCAGTTAGTGATATAACAATTGTATTCGTGGGAGACACAGGATTTGCTCTCTGAACGGTGCCTGTGCGCGCATGATTGAGAGGCCCCTGCTCTAACTGGCCTTCCAAGGACCTGTGGCCACAGGCTGGAAATCACTGCTCCAGGGACTGCCTTTTGAGCAGAGCAATGTACAGTCTCCCATCCCCTTGGGGTCTGTGTTTATTCTTTCTCTAAAAGCATGACTGGGTGTTGCCTAGCTCCCCATCCCCCTAGTCCTACCTTAACTGGCCTGGGTGCAGGTTAGAGGCAGGATCCCCACCTCCTACTACCCCCATGCTCAAACTTGCTCAGGAGGCAAGGCATTTGGAAGTGGTGCATTCTGCAGAACACGTATTGCCGTTACAGAAGTAGGAATAACCTTCCCAACAGGTACTATGGCCATGTTTACTCACGCAGAATAAAATCACAATCATCACAGTTTCTGAGGAAAAGAATAATGCTGCCAACCAGGACTGACAGTCAGTTGAGTTTTCCCTTGAACATCACCTTGCTACTTATTACTTCACCTGGTTGCCTGTGAGCTCACAGGAGCAGAGAGATGGTGGCAGGAGCTAAAACTTTAAGCTGTGAAAAAAATCAAATGTGAAATCATAATATCGATTAACCTATTTTGCTTCAGGCAGATTGCAAAGTCATCTCCAGGGAAGTCACTGTCCTGGTAAAGTGACCTTATGAAGGGACTCCTAATTCCCAATTTGTTTTTTAAACTCTACCTTTTAAATCCCTGCTACAAACATGATATAAGATTCAAAAGTAAATAAGGCAACACGGCACCGCAGCCTCCCCATTCTCTCCCCGGGAAACAACCACGGCTACAGGTTAAGGCAGTGACTTACTGCCCTGAAATGCATCTCCCACCCACATGCCCACGCCTGGAATTCGGTGGCGATGGGAGCAGCGTTCTTTAGGGGTCACACGGCTCCCTGCAGGTGCTTCTCCTTTAGTGCGCAAGGTTGGCTGGGAAAGGCAGCAGTTAAGGGAGCATCTGGGCTGCTTTTGCTTCTGTCCTGAGGAGAGGGGCCAAGAGCCAGAGGAGCCGTGGGGGGTGTGACGGGAACCCTGACTAGGGCGGTGCCTCCAGCCAGCCTTCCTCTTGGGATATTTCAGGGGAGGAGAATCTTTCAGCTTCAAATGGCCAATAGAGAAAGAAATTCCACCGACCCGTCTGATGTTTACCTTGTGTAAGCCCTTTCCTCTGGCGGTCCCTAGGGGTGGCAGGGGTTACAAGCTTTGGTATCCGATCTGCATACAAATCCCAGCTCCAAACAGAACAGTCCCTTTGCAGCTTCTGGGGCAAACATATAGCACTAGGTGCTGACCTTTAGGAGGTCAGTCTGTATTTCATAAGGAACCATACAGGGAGAATGAAGAAATGGCTTAAAGTTCACTCAGAAATGTGAGTCATTTTTGAGGGCAGGCCCTGGAACTAGGCGCTGTGGGGAGGAAGGAAATAGGATACTTGCCTTGTCAGGGTTCCTGACCTAACAGAGAACTGTGGCAGGTCTTCACCCGGATGGACACTATCTTTCACGATGCTCCACTTTTAGGTGACACCTAGAGGAGTGGAGCTGGGGTCGGGACCCAGTCCCATCCTGGGATAAGTAGAATTATTGGCCCTGATTCCCCACCCCTCCCTGCACCCACACCCTGGCTGGGTCTCACGTACTTCCTATCCCCTGGCACCGGGCTTGGCCCTGTGAACTGCTTTGGCCCGTTGAATGGGCAGAGATGAAAGTGTGCCAGCTCTGCGCCTAGGCTTGAGGAGGCCTGATGGGTTTCTGGTCGCCCCCTTAAGCTTTTCTTGGGTAGCTGCTGCCCCTCCAGCCTGGGTCCCAGAACAAACACAAGTGGCAAAGAGCTGCCCTGGCTGATCTGCAGACCACCAATGAGAAGCAGAGCCCACCCAGCCCACAGAGCGTTAGAGCTTCACTGTGCCAGGCAGCCTGCAGACTGGTGAGAGTCGTTATTCCAAGCCACTGTGTTTGGGATGGTTTCTTATATAACATTATTGTGGCAACAGCTAACTAGTTCACGTATGCACTCCGTTCTCAGGTGGTAGGTTCAGCAGCAGAGACCCAACACAGCAGAGGGTGAAATGAGAACATTCACTGATATCTCATGTAATGATCTGGTGAAGTACTGTAGTTTAGTGCTAGTTTGGTGGTTCATGTGTCAGGGAGCCAGGCTCCTATTTTCTGTCCCACCATCCTTGGGGGGTGGCCCTCATCCACACGAAGGCTTTATACTGTTTACAGGGTTGAAGTCTTAATCTCCTTCCACTGCCAAGTCAAAACACTCCACAGCGTGGCACCAACTGCTCTTCCCAACCTTGCCCTCTAACACAGAAAACCTTGCCTCGAACCATTACTCCCACTTTGCTTCAGGCTCAGGACTTCCCTTCTGCCTGAATGAATGAGCAGGCTGTCCCCACGCCCACCGCGCTGGGGCCCCACCGCCAGCCTCCCGGGCTCACCATCTCTCCCACCAGGGCCTTAAAGCCAGAGCTGCTTGCACCTGGCGCTCCCTGGGAGTGAGAAGCCCTGATCCCTGTGGGGGTGGCGGCCTCCAGTGTTACATATGTTGGGAGTCCAAGGTCAGGACTCCAGGTGTGCCCCCGTCACCCTTGCCCTGCCCTGCCTTGCCTCTCCTACCCTCAGTCCCTGCTGACCTCCAGCCCAGAAGAGGCCAAAGCACCTCTGCTTTCCCCGCCTCCCTGCCCTGCCCACCTCCCACCCTCCCTGCCCTCCCTGCCCCGCCCACCTCCCACCCTCCCTGCCCTCCCTGCCCTCCCTGCCCCACCTAACTCCCTCCCTACCCACCTCCCTGCCGTACTTCAGAAGTTTAGTGAGGCATGAAAGTCTTATTAAGGTCCCTCTGTTTCAGAGACTGACTCAGGAGGGGTGGGCGTGTGGGGTTTGGAGGGTGACCCCTGTCCTTGAACAGACTCTAGGCCAGGCTGCTCTGTGCCCTCTTCTCAGTTCAACCTTGGTCGGCTTAGCAGACCTGGACAAACACTAAGAAAGTTTTTAATAGCTGAAGGCCAAGTCCCTAGGTCGACCCCAGTCGCCCTTGAAGTGCCTGCTGACAAAGCTCAAGGCTGCCTAAAAATCTGCTGTCTGTCCCAGCCGACACCGGAAGAGGGCCCCTGTCTCCCAGCCTGTGAGAGCCGGTGGGAGGTGACCTTGGTAAATCCAGTTAGCAAATCCAGCTGGGTTTCCTGTGGACCAACCCCTCCCTTCCTGCTTTTTGTAATCTTTCACAGAGGCCCTGCTGCCGGCTCCCTGTGCTCACATTCTGCCTTTAAAACGTCTGATCTGATCCCAGTTGAGCTCAGTTCACGATGGACTCTTTCCCCTATACTAGCGTAGTAGTCTATTACTGATTGAAATTTTTCCTTACCGCTTTAAGTAGCCTCTGGCTTCTTTCCTTCTGACAAGGGGAGGTGTCCAGGATCAGCCTTTTATTTATTTTAGTTAATTAATTAGTGACTTATTTTTCAGGATAACTCCTGAAAAAAGTTTATTTTTCACAAACCCCAAGTGTTTCTCCAGTCACCTCTGGGAATGAGTGCATGTCATCAGCATCCAGTACCTCATCCACTTTCCAGCTAGAATGACACCTTTCCAGGTTTCTGACTTAGCTAGCTCTTTTACAAAGGCTTGAACACCCATAAGTCTACAAAAATACTAGGATGCTAGGATCCCTATGAGCACAGGTGGGTCTTCTCTCCGTACCTGTAATATGGAGGTATGTTGAATAGCATTGGTTGGCTCTTGACACTAGTTTCTACCTACTTCTCTGCAGGTGCTGGAAGCCCAGGAACCACATTTCACAGGGTCCCTTGACAGCACGGTTTTGCCAATAAAATGTACTTGTGTGAAATCTGGAAGGCAGAAAGGAGGTGGAGGCCATTCTTTCTCCCTTTAGCAGAAGAGGTACAGGCTGCATGTTGGCCTCCATGTGGCTGTGGGGCTACAATGACCTCAGCAGTAGTTTCCAGAAGTTCCTTGAGTTCTGAGTGGCAGCAGAAACTGAGTCTACGGAAAGCAGCTACAGCAAAGTAAACTGAAAGCTAGTGGGGTGAAATCCCCCCATTCTTAACTTTCACCACCACTAACTAGCCCCTCCAATGATTAGCAGCAATTGCTTGTATAAAATCTTTTTTATTTTGGCTTGAAATATCTACAGTGGTTTGTTTTCCTGCCTGTGGTAACTGTAAAATATGTCTGCAGATTCTTTGACTCCTCTTTCTTCAAAAGGTTTGAATGTGAGCTGGCTAGTGACTGACTTCTAAACATTCATATTATGTGACAGAAGTGATGCTGTGTGCTTTCTGAGGCTAGGTCATAAAAAGGATAATTTCCATCTGTCTCTTAAGATGGCTCACTCTGGAGGAGGCCAGCCATCATGCTGTGAGGACATTCAGTCCAGTAGAATGTGGACAGGCCCGTATGGGGAGGACTGAGGCTCCCTCTAACAACCGGCACCACCTTGGTAGCCGTGTGAGCAGCGCACCACCGTGGAAGTGGACCTCCAGCCTCAGTCAAGCCTTTAGATGACTGCAGCCCTGGCAGATAGCTTGAGACCCTCATGAAAGACCCAGAGCCAGAATTGCCCAAACTACTCCTGAATTGTTGGCTCACAGAAGTGGTGAGGAATAAATGTTTATTGTTCTTTTAAGCCACTATTTTGGTGTGGTCTGTTACATAGCACCAGATAATCAACACACTGTCTGATACAGGGGTTGAGCCAGACAGGCTTCAGACTCTCTGGGCTGGCATATTAATGAATGACATCCTCGAATGGTTGGGACTTTGGCTCTAAGCTCTAGCTCTTCTCTACCATAATATCTGCCATGCCAACAACCCATAGACATTCCTGGGCACTAAATTCCTTGAACCCCTGTCATGTAAAGAGGACAGGAGCACCAAATGTGCCAATATAAAGTAGGGTTTTATTGTTTTCTGGGGAAACTTACAAGCAGAACAGTAACAGAGGGCACTCAATTCCCTAAGCTTTCAGAAAAGGGGATTAGGCCAGACTTAGCTGGACCATGTGTCCATTGGCTAGGGGTCCTGTAGGGAGGGCGCCTGCCTGGAATGTATCATGTGTATAGAATGGCAAGGTAGGGAACATCTATACCACTAACAGTGGAAACCGCCTCATGAAAGAAATGACCTCATTAGAAAGGTGGAGTCTATTTTTCCATTGAGCTTGTGGGTAGCTGCTGAACTAGCTCTCTGCTGAGCGGCTGAAAGGGGAAAGGAAATGAATCTCCAGGACTCTCCAACTGGCTTCACCTCCTAGATTCCTGACACTTCACTGATCCCCATTCCTAGGTGACGCTTGAACCTTATCATCATCTACAATTTACCATAAAGATAACCAAAGTCCAATCTTTCACTCTCTGCACATAAGCCCTTGTCCTTCCAGTTCTCACTCGCGTAGATCCACCGTCCAAGTTCTTTACCTGCCTCAGAACCTCCTATCTGGTGCCCCATTTTCTCCCAGTTCCTACTTAGTCTAAACCCCCAAGTGGCCTCTCTGCTTCTAGGCCACCATCAAATTATTCCTCCTACAACTCCAGCTTGGTCATGTCTCTTCTCTGCCTAAAACATCAGTAGTTCATGCTTTGTTTGGTCAAGTCCGTGCGCCTTCACCAGGCCCTCTGGGACCGGCTCCCTGCTCACCTGCGCAGCCTCACGGGCTGCCTGCTCCTCCTCCGTGCTCCGAACACCAGCCTGCACGCAGGTCACGTGCACCCGAGATCTCCTGCTTCTCTGCCTCTGTACTGTCCTCTGCCTAGGATGCCTTTCCTTCACCTGGTCAGCCTAAACTTGTTTGGCTTTCTTCCACTTCCCCAGCTCCGAGCCATCCCTCTCACCTACTCCTTCCCAGCCAACCGAGAGCTGAACCCTCCTTCACACCCTGCCCTTGTCATGTCCAACACCCGTCTTCTATGTATATCTTCAGGGGTCGGTCCCTCCTCCCAGTCTTAGGGGCACCTTGAGGGGGTAGGGACTTTGTCCTAGTCAGTCTGTCCGCAGCACCAGGTACAGTGTCTGGCATATAATCCAGGCCCGCTCAAGTTCCCCAAGTTCCATGGACTCTCCCTAGCTTGCCTAACCGTCCCTCTTCTGAATCCCTATAACATTTCTTTTCTGTATCATTTTTGCCCTAATCATACAGTCTTATTTCAGTATCTTTTAAAAAATGGGTAATGTCTCTGACAGGTTTCAGAAGGAAACTTGTCATTCATTCAGTAGTGGGTGTAGTTGGTGGCCCTGTGTACCCCTCTCTCCTAGCACTCAGATCTCAGTGAGGAGCTGGGCTCAGCTAATTTACCAATCAGTAAGAAGGAGAAGGAGCAGCCCTATGCAGCCATGTTCGTACCACCTGACCCTGGGCACGTCTCCCTCCTTCCAGGCCACAGCCAGGGTTGTGTTCCCAACCTGGGGACAGACAGTTTGTCCATAGGCTGACCGGGTGAAGCTCTAGGCTCTGGCAAAACCACTACCCAGTCTAGGTCAACATGGGCAAAGCAGAGGCTTATTCTGGGGAATTTAAATTTAGAAATATAGCATGGTAGCATTTGAGGCTAATAAGAATTGTGAGAATTTGAGGTAGTGTTGTATAAAAAAATAGTATCTAAACCTCACTTTCTGTACCAACTTTGAAATAAGGGAAATCTCTCAGAACCGGAACCTGGAGCTGCCAGCAATCCTGGCCCACACATTGGGAAGCCCAGCGGTACAAGACTCTGCAATCCTGTTTTTTTTCAGCTCCGTCTCTTTGTGTCCACCTCTCTTATTAGGTACTCATTACGGAGTCTGAGCTAGTCTGGGGAGTTTCTGCCCTTGTGACCTACCAGTGTAACTGAAGTGCCTAGGACGATACCTGGCCCACAGAAGGGGCTCAGTCAGCATGGCTGACATCATCCTCATCACCGACATTATTGTTTCGACGCTTCGATGACGACCATGGCTTATATTTTTCCATATCCCTATACTGTCCATCAGTGCAGTGTAATGGTTAGCAGGCTTTGGAGTCTAATAGTCCTGAGTTTAAGGCTTAACTCACAGTTTTGGATGTGTGGCCTTGAGCCCCTGAGCAGGTTACCTGCATTCTTTAAGCCCTATTTCCTTATCTGTCAAGTGAGGATAACAAAATATACTTCCATGGATGGTTGGGCTAAATCAAACTGTAAAATGCCTAACCTGGGGCTTGGCACCAAGTAAGCAAACAGTAAATGTTAGCTGCTGCTTCCTATTATTACTACTATTTTGTCTTGTGCTTTAAGCACAGTAAATATTTGTTGGCTCACTGAAGTCACCACACAGAGAAAAATACTTGTCATTCTTGGTAAGAAGCTTGGGAGGTACCTTGGGCAGGCACCAGGGGCACAGGGGCCTCTCACCCGGCACCAGCCAACTAATAAACAAGATGAGGAATGGCAGGCTGTGTGCTTTGCTTGGAACGCCATCTCACCAGCAAAATATGCTGGGCTGTTTCCCCCTCGTACAGCTACGCTGGGGAGCTCTGAGCTGTGGTCCCACAGTTGGCACCACTTTCCATCTCGTATCACTAAACCATGAGCATTTATTTGTGGCCATTTAGGTAGGTCATCAAAGCTTGACACTCAAGAGTTTCTTTTACTCACTAATGTATTTAACTGACTGACTAAAAGTAATTTATTTTTTAAAATATAATTTATCTTATTATCATTAATCTACAATTACATGTGCAATATTACGGTTATTAAACTACCCCTTCATCAGGTCCCCCCCACCAACCCCATTACAGTCACTGTCCATCAGCGTAGTGAGATGCTATAGAATCACTACTCGTCTTCTCTGAGTTGTACTGCCCTCCCCGTGCCACCCCAACATTACATCTGCTAATCGTAATGCCCCTTTTTCCCTCTTATCCCTCCCTTCCCGCCCATTTTCCCCAGTCCCTTTCCCTTTGGTAACTATTAGTCCGTTCTTGGGTTCTGTGAGTCTGCTGCTGTTTTGTTCCTTCAGTATTTTTTCTTTGTTCTTATACTCCACATATGAGTGAAATCATTTGATACTTGTCTTTTTCGGCTTGGCTTATTTCACTGAGCATTATACCCTCTAGCTCCATCCATGTTGTTGCAAATGGTAGAAATGGTAGGATTTGTTTTCTTCTTATGGCTGAATAATATTCCATTGTGTATATGTACCACATCTTCTTTATCCATTCATCTACTGATGGACACTTAGGTTGTTTCCATTTCTTGGCTATTGTAAATAGTGCGGCAATAAACATAGGGGTGCATCTGTCCTTTTCAAATTGGGCTGCTGCATTCTTAGGGTAAATTCCTAGGAGTGGAATTCCTGGGTCAAATGGTAAACTAAAAGTAATTTATTAATGACTTTCTGTGCAGAAAGAGTGAAGGGACCTTTGCATCTTCTACAGATTGCACTGTATTGTCACTTGGAATCATGCAGCCAGGGATCTGTGTTGGATATGGAAGGAAGTGGGTAGGTTTGGAACTGGGCTGAGCTGGAGGGAGCTGAGCAGCGTGCACCTGACCCTCAGTGGCGTCAGGAGAGTCCAGGGCAGTACAGGTGACTGGATGTTTTCTGAAAGGAAGGCCTGCAGAGGGCTGTCTTGGGCAATTACTGCCTTTACCCTATCCCTCCAACACCTCCCTGCAAGCTAGTATCCAAGAGTTGGGATTTTTTAAAAGAAAAATAAAACCCAATGTGAATTTTCCGCTCGCTCATGAGAGTGAAGAGCCCCCTACTTCCAAGCTAGGGCTCATGCGCTGCACAAGTTTGAAAGCCTGGGAAGACAGGCCTTGGCCCCCAGTGGAGCCAGGCTCAAAGATCCCAATATACCGGCAACAACAAAGACCCCGTGAGAGGGGCCAGAAACAGGCGATCCTCTGTGGGCAGGACGTCAGCAGGTCGTAAATAACTGGTACGTTACAAACCAGGGGAAAGAGAGCCCCAGAAAAAACTGTTATTTGATTTAATAATCTACACTCCTTGAGGATGATATGTTTCCCAGTTTCCAGGGACTGACGATACTGGGGAAATGAGGGAGGGAAACCTCATTTGTCCTTCTTTGCCCGCATTACCTCTGGGGAAGGAGGGGCTGCCACCAGGCATTCTGGCCTCAGCCCTGCTTTCCTTGCCTATGGCACTTGTTATTTGTATATAAGCATTTAATAATTTATACTTTAATTCCTTACCAGAGGGCTAGAACTGGTTATGAGTTTAAACATTTCAATGAGAGAAAATTATGCATTTTATTGAGAAGCCAGAAACGCAGTAGGTGGCCCGGGGCAGGCGGCGGCTCAGTCTGTGGTGGGGTCCTGTGACTCACTCTCCTCCACAGGCTCTTCGGTAGCCGACCCTGAAGCCAGAACCTTCTCTACTAGGATTTCACTGAGCTCCCTGGGACAAGAAGAATAGTGCCACGCCTTTTGCTCTTGAAAGGAATAAAACGTTTTGTTATTACCTCATTTTAGATAAGAATTTTGAATTGTCCCTCCATCCTTGGTGAGACCCTCATCCTCCTCAGAATCCCTGTTGTGTAGCTTCTGTGCCATGTCTTTCATGAGTGTGGCACTGAGGGGTCTGTACATATCCCTGAGCCAAAGGGGCCGCCTTATCCAGGAAAAGCCCTCCTAAACAGAAAGGCAAATATTAATTCTACACTTCCCCTGCTTTCTCCTTGATCCTCCTCAAATTCACCTGACTCACTCATCTCTGAGGGTCTCCTATGTGTTAGGAATCGAAAGAAGCCCCAGGGAGGAAAACACACACACACAGACTATTAGGGATTCATGCTATTTTTCATGTCTCTTACAATGTATATCTGTCTTATTAAGACTAAATGGATACCTCAGTCCATAACCACAACAAGCAAAATCACTATAGACTTGGTATCTTGAAAATAATTCCATGCATAATGAACTTCCAGAAGTTCTCTGTATCTGTCCATAATGGCCCCATAATGTCTCTGGGGAGGCCTTTGTATGTGGTTGGCATGGAGTGCAGGGTGGATTTTTAGCCCCACTCATCTTCTTGGTCCTTGGCCACGTACCCTTGGGCGGTGAGCAAACTGCACAACCACACTGGGCAGAAGCACTTTCCTCTCCAGAAGCATTTTGCACCAGTATCCTTTGGACTCAGTCTCACATGCATCATTTGCTGGAAGCTGGGGAGAAAGTGCTTCTATTTTCCTAGCTGCTTTATCCTATAAGTTGAATCACACCAAGTAAATGCTTGAGTCCAGCTAGCTCACTAACTTTCATACATCAGACTGTCACTGATGAGTGAATGAGTTGTGAAATCAGCTTAAAGGTCATGACCAGCACTAAAACACAGAATATCCTTTCGAATACAAATGGGATGGAAGAAAATCAGAGTGCATGGTACGTTTGTTTTAGAAACTGCTTATGTCTGTATGGTACACGTGTAGTCGGTCATGACCTAAAATGGAGCTCACAGCCCAAGTACAATGTAATCAACGGAGAGGACCCCAGCTGGAAATGGACCATCTTCTTTCTGCTCCTCACTAGCAATATGACTACAGGGCAAGACAGTTTCCTTTCTCCTTCTCCATTTCTTTATTATAAACGGAAGAGACAAACCACTGTTTGAGGTCTCTCCCAGTTAAAATTCTGAGGTTTGGATAAAGGGAATAGAGACTGGGGGCCTGAAAACCGGTAGGATGCAAAGGGACATTTGACAGGAAGGGGTCATATTTTCGGCCTTCCATCAACTTTGCAGGAGACTAGCACCCAGGACCACATGTCCTTCCCTACCCTTTCCCCGGAGCCGCCGAGAAGTCTCTGGACAGGCCTGATGTCCACCCCCAGCAGGAACAGGTACACCAAAACCTTTCCCCTTCCAGCCATTTTCCTTAAAGGACTAGTGACAACAGATACCTCTGTGCCAGTCCCAGTCTAACTCAGTTTTGGCTGGGGAGCTAATTCTGCAAAGCATTAGGGTAAGTAAGTACCCTTCCTGCCTTTGATGGTTTCCTCACTGTAAAATCATGTGATTGAAATAGATGAGTTCTAAGCTCTCCTCTAGTTCTAAAAATCCTACTTGAAAAATTGCCAGGCTAATACTTCCCTTGAGCTTCCTTCTTTCTCTCGAGCTCTGACTCTTCCACAGTACCTAACTTGGGATCTTGCATGTAGCTGGCAATACATTGCATTGATCATTTGAGATAACATTCAATAGACAATTCCTCATAAAAACTCTTAGATACAGGAAAGTAAAATAAAATTATCTATCAGGTTCCTAGACAGCGACACTGCCTTAAAGTCAAGAACAAGAGTAGGGGGCCTATTATTACTGCTACTATTCATTACTGTTGAGGAGGTTCCTGATCAATGGGGTAAGAAAAATGAAGTGTTGTAAAGGAAGAGACAAACCTATTTGCATCTGAAGTGATGAACAACCTAAAAAGCCCAAGAGGATCAAGTAAAATTTTATTGGAAATAACATGAGAATTCTAAGATACAAAATCAAGAGATCAACATACAAACCTCAAAAGCTTTCCTATATACCATGGGTAACTAATCTTAAAATGGAAGAAAGATCCCATTTACAACATCAGCAAAAATACATAGAGGACCTCAGAGTAAACTCAACAAAAAATGTGTAAGACCTACGCGATGAGAACATTAAAACTCTTCTGAAGGACTTTAAGAAGATATGAGTACATGACCTGAGATACCATACTCCTACATTGTTGTAAAGACGTAAGTTCTCCTCAGAATTACCTAGTAATTTAATGCAATCTTATTCACATCCCATGATAATTTTTAAATTAAAAACTAGCCAGCTAATATTTCACAGAGAAAATATGCAGGAAAAGCTGTGAAATGTATGAAAAAGATCAAAGGGCAGGAGCTTACTCTATCAGATATCAAAATATATTATAAAGCACCTGGAATTAAATAGTGTGATACTAGCACAAGAAAAGATAACTGGATCCACAGAATAGAGTCCAGATAAAGACGGTATTTTTGATCAGTGAATTAGGAATGAACCATCCAATACAAGATTTTAAAACAACTGGATCTTCATGTGGGAGAAAAAGATCCCCTGCCTCAACCACACTAAATAGCAAATTCTAGATGGATTAAAAAAATATAACAAATGTTAACTAGAAGAAAATATCAGAAACTATTTTTATACCATCAGGTGACAAAAGCCTTACTACAAAACCCACCCCCGCCCGCATAAACCCTGCGGAGAGGTCTGGCAGGTCAGGGCGACAGGCCTCCTGCTCTTCCTACTGCCCCTTTCTCCCTTGAATCATCTGTCTTCTTCCTGTAGATTTAGAAAACTTTTATATCAAATATGCTAATCCTTTCTGTGGCTTTTATTGAATTTCAATGTTTCAAATATTTCTCAGGGTTTTTATCTTTAAGGAGGAAAAACAACAGTGGATTAAGGAGCATAGACTTTGCAGTTAAGCAAAACTGCAAAAAGGTTCTACCTTTGGGTGGGGGCCTTAAGTTGATCTCCTTCATCTGTCACAGAGAGATGGTAATACTATCCTCACAAGAGTGTGGGAATCAAATCAGACAATGTATGGCAAACTCTTAGTCTGAAGTTTGGCATAAATCAGTGCTAAGTTTGCTAATGGTGTCACAGGCAAGGTGATCAAATCTATCAAAGGTATCTGGTCGTGATACCAGGCTTAGAAAGCTCTTTCCCACCACAGGATATAAAAATATTGCTTATTACTTCTATTTGTTTCTAATACTTTTATGGATTGTTCTTCTTTTCTTTTTGTTGTAACATGTTTGCTTAAGGGATCTGCTGTTATTTCCCCCCCATATAGTTAGGGAGCTGTTCTATTACCATTATTCACCTTCTTCCACTGATTAGAATATTAAAAGGTGACATTTCAAAAGTCCTAGGAACACATGGGTCAGTCTATTGCTGGACTCTGTATGCTACCTCAAATAATTGTAAGGTCGCATTATTCCTTATTGTGAAATTGACATTGCCTCCTCTTTCTCCCTTGAACACCATTATTGTTTGCAACAGGAAAAACATTGCATGGTCTCTGTCCTCAAAAAGCTTATCATCTAAGTGAGGAGAAGAAATAATGAAACCATATATATATTTATATCTATAAATCAAGGTTAAACTACATGGAAATTAAAAGCACTATAGAAGTTTATGTAAATTCCAAAGCAGCAAAAGGTCTTATGCCACCTGAGGGACAGTGCTCACTGCCAGGGCAATGGCCACTGACTCTCTTCCCAGAGGCCTTGGCAAGCTTACCCCATGCTAGTTACCACTCTCCTAGGCTCAGAGACTTGCCAAGAGAGAATTCATTTGGTACAACCTCAACTGATTCGTATCACAGGATTGATAAAAAATCAGAATGCCAGGAGTATGGTGGGGACTCGATAATAGGGGTGAATGTAGTAACCACATTGTTTTATTTGTGAAACCTTCATAAAAGTGTATATCAATGATAACTTAAAAAAAAAGACCAAAACAAACAAACAAAAAGTCAGAATGCCAGATTACGACTTGACGATGAGAAATATATCTGTTCTACAGACAGACTATCTGTGTCTACACAATCAGAAGTTCTGGTCATCAGAGTGAGGCCTCTGTGGCACACTAAAGCACAATCAGAAGACTACTCAGTGAAAAAAGAATTCGAACAAAAGGAAGCAGCTGAATCCAACATCTGATGGAAAGGACTGAGGTAGCCAGATCCATTCATCTCACCAACAGGCACAGCCTGCTGGGCCTGACTCCACATCTGCCGCCTGAGCTGCCGTCTCTGCTCTTGGGTGATGCTCGGTGGGCACTGCACATGCTGCTCTCTCCCTCACCTTTGCTACGCTTTTACGACCGACCAAGTGATCTGCAGGTACACGTTTCTCTTTAGCAGTTCATCCGTCCAGTCAGGTTTTGCTCACGACGGATAGGCCAGGAAGCCATCTGGCCTTAAATATGTCTGCTCTGCTCCACCATGTGTTAACCTTGGTGTCTCTCTCTTGGGGAGCTGCCTTTTAAAATTTGCTTATCATATTAAGCTCACAGGGGAGAGGAATGCCGCACCATGGCCCCTAAGAAATGGTAACAAGTCTCACAGAAGGACTAGGACCAGGAGGACTAGAGTATTTAGGGAAGGGCTTGTGAAGAAAGATGAACTTGAGCTGGCTTTGACAGACTCAAGGGACTTCTACAGAGTGAAACAAGGGAGTTTTAAATGGGGCAAAGGCGCAGACAAAAGTAGGAATGGGCATGTGACTGGGGCACCCTGGGGGGCTGCTCTGGCTGGAACGAGGGCTGCCATGACAGTAGAAAAGGTAAATAAAGGAAACGTGGTTGGACTGGTAGGGCAGAGTTAGGAGTACCGGCTAATTACATCACTCTGCTGTTGTCAGCCCTGCCTGTTGGGAAAAGTAACAAACCATTTCTGTTACTGAACAAAAGGCAAGCCGGCTCCAGAAGGACTGTCAAAATCACGTGCTTTTCAAAGCTTGACACAGGATGTTAGCCGCCGTGATTTGACTGAACCGATTTACACAATGCCTTACACGATGGGGAAGAAACCTGCTAAGTAAATCTAATGAATCGACAAGATCATGCTTTTATCTTTTAGCTATGTCCTTTCTTCCAGGGTGACTGATAGCTCATGAGGGGGGAGATGACACATCCCTCATCATCTCAGTCAACAAGGAAAGAAATCAGTGGTAGAACGGGAGGGACTGGTATCAAATTGACATAGTTTTCAGTTGAAATTTTTTCTATCATGTCAACTCTGACCTTCTTAAACTTCTCAAAATAGTCTAATGGCTTCTTATCTTGGCTTCAGTTCCACGGAGATCTCCTGGAAGTTAGATTTCTTTAAAAATCTCTGGCATATACCTTGCAGTAAAAGAATAAAGAATATCTTGGTCCTGTGACTAAAAAGGAATATCAAGTAGTAAGAAGTGGGAGAGTGGCTTTGATTTTCAGTTTGTGGATTCTGAATCTATTATAAAGACAGACTATACTCTGGAAGCCTGAACTAATTGTCCTTACCTGAGTGATACAGACAGCTATAAGGAAGACCACTGCTACTGTCACCGATATTGCCAAGGTGACTTTGCTGTTATAGCCGTACCCTGGAACTTCTTTTATGAGCTGCAAATATAACAGAAAAATACTTTTTAAAACAAAGAGGTGGAAAGGATGAATGCTAACTATTTTTAAACCTATGTCTAAAGAATAGCTAACTATTCTTAAACTGTTCTTTTTATTTATTTTTTTTATTAAGGTATTATTGTTATACACTCTTATAAAGGTTTCACATGAAAAACAATGTGGTTACTACATTTACTCATATTATCAAGTCCCCACCCATACCCCAATGCAGTCACTGTCCATCAGTGTGGTAAGATGACACAGATTCACTGTTTGCCTTCTCTGTGCTACACTGTCTTAAACTATTCTTAAAACCTCATTCTTTGAGGCAAGTAGTATACATGTTTTTAAAGAACATACCAAATCTAGTGTTATGTAACCTTATCATCAGCGTTTTCTTCTCTAATGTGTTTATCTCGTGTGTCAGGTCCCCTCCTCAACTACGCTTGAATTGTGGCGTAATTCTCTAAATGAGCAAAGTGGGAGATCACTGTCTTTGCCAAAGTTACATGGCTGAGACAAGACACAGATTCGGAGCCACGGTCTTCCTGCCTGGGTGCTTTAATGGCATGTCCTAAACTGACTGACAGACTGGGTGCCATGTTTCAGGAGTTATTCTCACCTCACGGGACTCCTGCTCGTTCTGTCCACTCTGGGTTTCTGCACTCTCGTTGATGTAGTTTTCTGTTCTCCACTGGTCTGTATCCCAGTCTGCCCTGGATACCTTCTTTTCTTGCTGCTTGCTGAGAAGCTTCATCAGGTCAGGTGGCCGGTTCGGGAGATGAGCTTGGCACAGGCCATTTGCATGTGGGTCTCAGAGCAGTTCATTTTCAAAGTCCAGATACCATGAGAAATGAGCCTTCTCATGTCATTGTTGGGGATGAGGGACTGTAACTGTTGGTTTAGCTGAATTTCAAGTTGATCACTTGGAGATGAGCTCACTGGGAAAGTGAAGGCTATGCACTTAAAGGGGATGTCAGTGCCCACGTTGTGGTGTCCCCATTGTGTTGCATTGGTCAGTTTAACAGTTGGCATAAAGTTGTCTGCAATAGAACCATTCTTGCGGGCAGCGACTTCAGGGGTAGTTTCTACCGGCAGAGTAGTAGGAATCTTTTCTTCAGAATTATTTTGTGCACTTGTGTTTTCTACAGTAGAGTTTCCTGTAGAAGGATCCAAAGGAGAAAATAATTCTGGAAAAGGATTTTTCTGAGACGTCAGTTCTGACTATGAAATAGCCTCTTGTGAAGGGGAATTCATGAGGCTCCTCACGGCAGCAGATGGAGGCCTCTTCATAAGCATCGAGCTACTGGGTGAACCTTCATTTCTAAACTGTCTACTCATTTTGGCCTTAGGTGTTTCGTGAACCACACGAGACCAAGATTTAGGAAGGAGGTAATTTTTTCTGGAATGTGAGGTTGGTTCAGAAGCCTTCATATTTCTAACTCTTGCATTTGCATCTTCTAAAACAGAAATAGAGTCAGATAAGTCTTTTGATTTATGTTTAACCTCGGATATGGATTTTGGAGTGTTGGAGGCCAAATGCCTGCCCATCAAATACTGTTTCGGGATAGAAAGTTCTGCTGTCTTAAGTTCCTTTAGGAATGAAGGCTCTGTGCCCAAGGAGCTTCCCACTGATTGCCCGGGTGTCTGCACCACCCGAGGCTGCTCCAGATGCCCGGGGGATGGCTTTTTGGTAGTGTTCCTCACAAGTGGCTGGGCATTCTGTCTCCACTTGATGCCTTTCTTGATCAATGCTTTGAGTGGCCTTTTCCGTGTGCCCTTTGGGTCCTTGATGGCCACCTTCACACTCCACAGCCTCTTTCCGACACTCTGAATCTCTGGGGGGCTGTGTGCCTGTGACTGGGCAGTTTCCAATTTTTTTGGAGAGATTTGGTATTTCGATTTAAGACCTAAAAGTTTGGAATGTATAAGCATGGCAGTTTTTCTCTTCTTTCTAATCTCATTTTTTCCCCTTGAATTTCTGCATCTAACAAATTTTCCAGAAGATAGGGTTTCCTCCATTTATCTTTGTCAGTTGAATCGTTAGATCCAGGTGTAAGAGAAGTATTCTCTGTGTTGTTTTTCAAATGCCCCACAAGCTTATCTCCTTCTTGCACGTTTGAAAGAGAAGTTTAACAGATGGTAATAATGTTGATTCTACATCTTTTAGATATCCCTCTGAGAAACGAGGCAATATGTAGTCTAGTGCACTAAAACATCACTTTCATCCCTAAAGTCTACTTGCTCATTTTTGAAGACTCACAATCTGAGGACACTTTTGCCCGGGGCTGTCTTCCCCGGATCGATGGTCAGCACGGTGCTGGCGCTCTTCCTCCAGGACCGTGACACCTTCACGAGTGATCCTCCTACATTCCCTATAGATGTTCCACCGTCTGTCAAAAAGAAGAGACTGCTTTTGATAATGACAGACTGATGAGACAGCTTTTTGTCAGTCTGCAGTCATATATCCCAGTCAAGTAAGTTAGGAATCAGCAAACATTTGGGTGCCAATTAGGGGAAAAATAAACCCAAACTTAAACCTATGATTGGCAACAACAATAGGAAAGGAAGATGTCTTTTGAAAAAATGGCTTCCTCCTAGGAACATTCCACAGTGCAAAATACAGTAACCCCGTGCCAGATTAGTCCATTGGTCCCTGAGGGCCCATTGCCCAGCACTCGAGAAAAGCCAAGGCTAGAAGACAAATACTTCCCCCTCCGCTAGATCTTCTGCAGATCTAACTGTGACTCCTTGCATTCATATACCCTCCTGTCCTGCTTGAGATGCAAAAGGAGTGTGAAGCTTCCTCTCTCTACCTCTTCAGTGTGGCTTATGCTCTTGCTACCATCACAGAAGAACCACACCACGACCCAGTGCAAACAAGTTCCCTTCTTATTCCTCTGCTTGGTCCCTGCTTCCATATATCCCAGCCCCCATAACTGAAGGCTCTATACAGAACAAACAAAACACACCACATCCACTCTGGCTTTTTGCTTAAATTTGAGCCGGGATCTGGGGTGTGGGTTAAGAGAGCAGCCAGGTTGTTATGTCAATGTGGAATGTTGAGTAAGTCAGTGGAATAATACTTGAGGTCCTAAAATGCACAAGGGAAAAAACAAAAATTTTCAGATGTCTACTTTGCTTTCACTTCATTTCATTTCATTTCTAATATTGCCAGCTTTCCTTGGGGAACCATCCAAAGCTTCTGATGGCATGAAGGTCAAGGGGAGCTGCACAAGGTCATTGGGCCACTGGGTTTATTTTCCAGAAGAATTAAAAGTACTTTTGGTGGTGGTGGTGAGGGCTAGAGGAGGAGGTGAGGGTCATGAGAAAGGAGGAGCACGGGCTTGTGGAGAGCCCCAAACTGAGGATAGCGGACCCGAGCACCAGGCTACAGTATATAACACTCGGGTGTCATTTTTTCCTCACTTATAAAAGGAGAATTAAAATACCTTCTCTGCCCACCTATAGTGGAGAAGGGGGTAATATAACTGGGAAAAATTGTTTAAAAAAATAAGCAACACTGTATTTATACAAGTAGCAAAGTATTATTATTTATGATGTGCCCAGAGGCCTGTATTCAAGCTATCTAGGCATGACATTACATTTTTGAAGTCATCAAGTTAGTGCCAATAAAACGTAATATACAGAAAATTACATAAAAGCACCTGAGTGTTTTTTGGATAGAAAGGCTTGAGCTCCGAATGAATTTAGAGTTGGACAGTCTAAGAACAGAAGAGCCTTCCCATCCATTAGGGCTGGGTAGCAGCTTCTGGTTATGGAACCAGAAACTCTCTCCAAAGAAAACTTTTAAAAAACAGCATCACTTGTACTCTTTTATAAAAACTGGAAAAACAAAATAAACAAAAATGTATCTACACTTGTCCTATCAGACAGAGGGCACTTGAGACCTAATGCATATAAAATCAGTTTGTGAATTGTAATGCGTATATGAGTAAGTTCTCATTCAGGGGTTAAGCACCAGGCAGAGAGCACAGTACACAATACGTGGCCACTAATGTCCATTCTCTTCCCCCTCCCATTCCTCTCTCTTGGTCCTTTAAGCATGTGGATCGGTCACACTGTTAGCTTAATTATGGAACTGAGAATCTGATTTTTAGCAAGGGAATTGAACTCTTAATTATAAAAATAATGCAATTAACATCATTAGTTTAAAAACGTATCACCATTGATTAGAAATAAACGTTAAGACATAAATAAAATTTATCATCAGGCAATTCAGACTCACCACAATATGTGGTGTTTGTCAGACATTCACTGTCACAACGCAGCTTGACTGTCTTGCAGACAACCTCAATATTATGTTTAAATTGGCAGAGGCAGCAGGCTACACGGCTAGGTAAAATGCTATGAACAGAAATACAGAGAATTAAATCAGTGGTAAAGGAGTTACTTGAGTGGGTAGAAGAGGCAGGCCAAGGCCATCCACGGGGCTGTGCAAAAGAAGTTCACATGGCCGGTGAGTTGGGCAGGGATGAGTCGGCCAACCGCTGTTCTTGAGTACTGTAAATAGAGAGAGGACAGAGATGCCTGACAGTGGGGTAAGAATGGAAGTGGGTTATCGAATGCCTAGAATAAAGGTGATAGGGATTAGAATTGGATCACACTGGTCTATTAAAAATACATGATATCATTGAGACAGGTGAGGAAATCTGAATATCAACCCTTCATTAGATAATATTATGCAAAGGAATTTCATTTTATCAGTGTGTTAATAGTATTGTAAATATATAAGGGAATGATTTTTGAATGCCCAGAGAGGAAGACATCTATCTAGCTGACAAGAGAGGGACTGACTGGCAGATGCTGTGGGGCGTTGAGGAACACGAGGCTAGAGCAGTGAACAATAGGTGGGACAGGGTGGTGAAGATAGTCATTTCTCAGCTGACCTGACAAAAATGGTGAGAGCAGACAGCTAACTGCAGGCCCTTTCCCACACTAATCTTGTGTAAGACCATCAATTAGCCTTAGCATAAAATAGCAAGCTTCTGTTAGCTTGCCACAATGGAGGGGGGATGATGCAATTTAAGGTGCAATAAGTTGTGTAATAAATTGTCATAATAAGGCCCTACAGAAACATTTTTTGAAACTTGCAAAAATAAAAAGTGAAACTTGACCCTTACCTCACATCATATATGAAAATGAACTAAAAATGGATCATAGATAGACCTAAATATAAGTATACAACTTACTCAAAGAAAACATAGGAGAAAAAAAACCTTTGTGACTTTGGAGTAGGTCATGGGTTCTGAAAGATTTATTCGATAAGACACGAAAAGAGCACAAATCTGTAAGAAAAATTGCTAAGTTAGAGCTCATCAAAATTTGAAAATTAAAAACTTCTGGTCTTCAGAGATACTTTTAATAGAATGAAGACAAGGTACAACCTGGGAGAGGATATTTGCTAAACACATATCTGAGAGAAAGGACTTTTTCCAGAATATACAAAGCACTGTTAAAACTAAGTAATAAGATAAATATCCAATTTAAAAATAGATTTGAACAGACATGTCATTAAAAAAGATATTTGCATAGTGACTCTGTGGCATCTTACTACACTAATGGACAGTGACTGCAATGGGGTATGGGGGAGACTCGATAATATGGGTGAATGTAGTACCACATTGTTTTTCATGTGAAAACTTCATAAGAGTGTATATCAATAATACCTTAATAAAAAAATATTTGCACATATACAGACATTCAACATCATCAGAGATTTGAGATCTATTAGAGAAACGCAAATTAAAGCCACAATGAGATTACAACCACATACCTCCTAGAAAGACTAACATTAAAAAAAAACTGAAATAGAAGGATCAGGTGAAGATGTGGTGCAACTGCAACTCTCAAAGACTGCTTTCTGGAATGCAAAATGGTACAGCTATTTTAGAAAACAGTGTAGCAGTTTCTTAAAAAGTTAAATGTGTACTTAGCATATGATGCAGTAAAAACATATGTCCACGCACAGACCTGAATGTGAATGTTTTTGTAGCTTTTTATAGCCAAAACTAGAAACAACTCAAATGTTCATTAACTGATGACAGCATAAACAAACTGGTATAGAATGCCACTCAGCACCAAGAAGGAGGGTCAGCTGCAACAACATGGGTGACTCGCTAAAAGATTATGCTAAGCCAAACACAAAAGGCTACATGCTATAGGAGTTCATTGATAAGACCTTCTGGAAAAGGCAAAAACCTATAGGGAAAAAATCAGACTGGTGGTGGCCAGGGGCTGGTGGTGGGAGGAGGGGTTTGCCTGCAAAAGGCCATGAGGCGCCTTGTTGAAGTGACAGACGGGTTCTGTATTTCAAATGTGGTGGTGGTTACATAATTACACATTTGTCAAAACTCATCAAAGTGTACTCTTAGAAAGTGAATTTTATTACATGAAAATTATACTTCAGTAAACCTGACTTAAGAAAATGATGAAACTTTTAAAAATCAAACTAAGTGAAAATAAATGTAAGAAAAATCAACTTACAGTTTTTTTAATGCAGGGGTCATGAGGATGCTCTCAGTTGTTGTAAATGTGACTTGGGTTTTTCCCATGTCTCTGAAGGAGAAAGTCCAAACATGAACGATATGAACCCAAAGACAAAAACTCTATACTTAAAAAAAGATACTTAACAACATGTGATTACTTCAATTTTGGCTTCTTTGTCTAGCCAGCTCAGGAGTTCACTTGCCATAGATAATGATTCCAGAGAAATTATTGAAGAAATTTAAATTTATTTGCATCATCAAATTAATGACCTTGGTACTGAACACACAATCTTTCTTATCATCCTACTTATTCTCAACTGCATCCACCACTCTTGGTTACTCTTTTTTTTTTTAATTATTACACCTTATTCCTCTTTCCTTTCTGGGATAAATATTTCTACATGCATCTACCCTTTCCATATCTATGTGTGTTCTTCAACACCACTCTCTTTCTCTGATAGCTCTCTTGCCCATATACATTCTTTCTTAATCCTTTTCTTTGTCCAAAACTCTGATTTCAATAACTCAGTTAAAATATGAATTATGACTTTTTAACCAAAATCCAAAATACTTAAATCTTTGATTAAAGTAAAAAAGAGCAGAAATCATCTCCTGAGCCATGAGATTGTTGAAATACTT
Organism: Smutsia gigantea; assembly: GCA_032199065.1. Taxonomy (NCBI): domain Eukaryota; kingdom Metazoa; phylum Chordata; class Mammalia; order Pholidota; family Manidae; genus Smutsia; species Smutsia gigantea. Next base: position 119,462 of record JAVSCE010010784.1, on the reverse strand, counting down.
ACAAATATTTTAATGCTGGCAACTTAAAAAGGTATGAATCTTCAGTAGTTGTGAGAAGATTAGGACTTAGATTTCTGAAAAATGAAATGGAATTAAAATTATCTTCAGTTTCATAACTGTCATAAAATTTATATCCATTTATTTTTTGGTATGGAATTTGAAGGTTGAAAAAAATCATTATCTGTCTTTGCCTATAAATCACACAGAATCCGTAAAGCACTCTTCCTTTGGGAACTACCCAAATCCAGAAGTCTCTAGATGATAAAGGGGAGAAGAGAAAGAGGAAAATAAATTGGAAAAAACGTGGAGAGCAAAGAAAAACTTTTCAGGTTGAAAATTCTACAAGTGAGTATAACTGGGAGGAAATACCCTTGCTCTGCAGGAAAAAATATTCCTGTGTCCTCCGTAATTCAAGGTGCTTTTCTTTCATTTCTGGAAATAAAAACAATTCCAGTTTAAACCACCAGCTATAGCAGCACCAGTTCCTTGGTTTTGGAGCCAAAGAAAAAGGGATAAATCCAAGAGGAAGTGGTAAAACCCGTGCTCCCATCACATCCTTGGATGTGTGTTCCTGTACCGCAGCCGTTGCTACATTGTATGTAATCACCTGTTTACTGGTCAGTCTCCTGGACTGTGGGCCCCTTGAGGGCAGGGACCACGCTTTATTGTCATTGTCATTCCTGTGCCTGACATACTGCTTGATATTTACGGGGTATTTAATAAATGTTTGTTGAATAAATAAATAACATTTTCTTTACACATCAATAAAATGAACAAATTCATTTTTTTTATTTTGGTATCATGAATCTATGATTACATGAGCAACATTTTGTTTACTAGACTCCCCCCATCATCAAGTCCCCACCATACAACCCATCACAGTCACTGTCCATCAGCGTAGTAAGATGCTATAGAATCACTACTTGTCTTCTCTGTTATACAGCCTTCCCCGTATCCCCCACACCCCGCTACATGATGTATGCTAATCGTAATACCCCTTTTTCCCCCTTATCCCTCCCTTCCCATCCATCCTCCCCAGTCCCTTTCCCTTCAGTAACTGTTAATCCATGCTTGTGTTCTGTGAGTCTGCTGCTGTTTTGTTCCTTCAGTTTTCTCTTTGTTCTTATGCTCCACATATGAGTGAAATCATTTGATACTTGTCTTTTTCCGCTTGGCTTATTTCACTGAGCATAATACCCTCTAGCTCCATCCATGTTGTTGCAAATGGTAGGACTTGTTTTCTTCTTATGGCTGAATAATACTCCACTGTGTATATGTACCACATCTTCTTTATCCATTCATCTACTGATGGACACTTAGGTTGCTTCCATTTCTTGGCTATTGTAAATAGTGCTGCATAGGGGTGCATATGTCTTTTTCAAACTGGGCTGCTGCATTCTTAGGGTAAATTCCTAGGAGTGAAATTCCTGGGTCAAATGGTATTTCTATTTTTAGTTTTTGAGGAACCTCCATGCTGCTTTCCACAATGGTTGAACTAATTTACATTCCTACCAGCAGTGTAGGAGGGTTCCTCTTTCTCCACATCCTTGCCAACATTTGTTGTTGTTTGTCTTTTGGATGGTGACCATCCTAACTGGTGTGAGGTGAAAACAGCTGTTACTTTAACCTTAAATTTGAGAACACTAAATATAGAAATAGCTTTTCAAACTTCATCTACCCATCTGGGAAACCGCTATGAGAATTACCTTTCCTTTTTTATTTCTTTTCCCTAATCATCTCCCATGATTAAATATCTAATTAGCCTGTGGTCATGGGGACCTTAGAGATTTAAAACCCTGTTGCACGCAAACCAGTGAAAATGGTGGAGTAAGGACATCTGAAAAGGTATGCCTCTATAAAAGCAACGACAACAACCAAAATCTGGCAGAAATAGTCAAATCACCTTTCTCAGAACTCTGGAAATTTAACCAATGGGCTTACAGCAATGTGGGGAGCACTTATTCAAGAAAAACATTAATTTCTGTGCAAACAGTGAGATCTGTGCTGCCTTAACTTGTCGTAGACCTTTGCTCTCCATCCGGTGGTAGCCTTGAGAAACAACCCACATCCCAGGTGCCGGAGGGAGCAGGACTGAGTTCCTTGAGAGCCTCCTTCCCAAAGGCTTGTCTCCATTTGACCTGTCTAGTGGTTCCCTGGAAGACCTTACTTGAAAGGCTTGTCTTTGACCTGACTGGGAGCTGCCTAGTGCTAAAAGCCTCTCCTCATGGGCCATTTTTTGAAAACAGTAACAGGTAAATGTTTTAATGTGGTAGGTGTGTGAGGCAGTGGACAAAAAACAGCCTAACCGAAAACCTTAAAAGGAAAAGCTGAGCGGTGAGATGTTCATAGAGACTTTGAAATGCTCCAGCAAATTCCTGGCAAGCTGGGAAGACCGAGAGACATATTTCTAGGAATTTAGAAAGAACTATTAGCACTACTAAATGATTAAACAGAGCAGTGCAAGGTTCATATGAAACATAGTTGAAAGAAACTGAAGATTTAAATAAATTGGAAATGCATGCCGTGTTCATGGATCAGAAGACAGTATTGTTAGAATAGCACTACTCACCAAATTGATCTATGGTTTCAGCACAATTCTCATTAAAATGCCAGCTGACTTCTTTCCAGAAATTGACAGACTCGTTCTCAAATTCACATGGCAACTCAGGGAACTCAGAATAGCACAAACAATCTTGATAAAGACCAAAATGGGAGGACTCACACACCCTGGTTTCAAAACCCAATTCAAATCTACAGCAATCCCAGTGTGGTACTGGCCTAAGGACACACATATAAATCAATGGGACAGAATTGACAGCCCAGAAATAAACCCTTCCATTTATGGTCTATTGATTTCCAACAAGGGTGCCAAAACAGTTCAGTGTGCAAAGAATTCCAGATGGTGCTGGAACAACTGTATATCCACACACAAAATAATGAAGCTGGACTCCTATACTTCACACCGTATGTAAAAAGGAACTCAAAATGGATCAAATACCTAAACAGAAGAGCTAAAGCAATAAAAATCTTAGAAGAAAACAGAGGAGTAAATTTTTATGACCTTGGATTAGGCAACAGTTTCTTAGATATGACAGGAAAAGCACAACTAAAATAGTTGCTGGCACATAGTAGATGTTCTGAGAATATTTGTTCTGAGAATATTGTTCTGAGAATGAATTCAGAAAGTGACAGGTATTGACTTTCAGATATACTACTTTTATTTAAAACAAATCATCCCTTTATTATCATGTGGATAAGTACAGCTTCACAGGAAAAGAGAAGTCTTTCTTTTCACCTACATTTGTGACTCAATCTTTTGAGACAAGAACCCTTTGAGAATTTCCTAAAACCTATGGACCCTTTCCCTAGAAAACTTCACTTTCTTGAATATATGTAAAAGTGCCCATGAAATTTCCATTTGTGTATTATCCCTTTAGGGCAGAGGTCTGTGAACAGAATGGATTGAATGCAGGGTACGAACTTGAATGGGAAATTGTGCCTCTATTTTTGAAAACCTCTAAATCAGCATTTCCTTCCTTCGTGAATGTAGGCAATAATCCACAGCAGATTAGCAGTATAGATAATCTGGTCCCCTGTAGAAATCAGATATTTTCATATCATGTGTTTGTTGCAGATATCTCAAAATTCCTTTATTCTCATCACTACCTTGACATTACAATAATTAGACCTACCATTATGTATTGTTATTTAATACGTTAAGAAAAGCAGATTTATTACCATATCACTAATAACTATTCCTTAAGACTATTTCAGTGTGATTGGTTTTCTTTTTTATCATATGTATGTTAACCTATTATACATTTAAAAACATCTCTTCATAGGTAGGCTGTGCCAACCGCCAAATAGATACAAGGGAAAAAAAAGGTTAAGAAATCCCTCTCTGGGGGACTGACTCATTGACTCCAAATTAGGGACCTCTGCCTTACAAAGTATAAATCTTAAACTGACTTGGAAATCTTCCAACCTTACCAGACTCATGTTATACTGTATAAACTCCACAACACATGCTATTTAAAAATTAATGTTTAAATTTCAGTGGATTTTAAATATATATATAATATATGTTTATATGGCTCAAACTTCCAAAGGTATAACCTACCAATCCAAAACGTTTTTCCTACCCCTACCCCTCAGCCTACCCTCATGCTCTCCTTCTCAGTGGAAACCAATGTTATTTATTTCTTGTGTCAAGTTACTTTCATTGTTCTTAGAAGTTTGGGAAATGAGTCATATACTATCATGGGAAATGTAAAATATATATAGTATTTAAGAAATTCATAAATTAAAAAAACAGCTGTCTGGTTCTAGCATTTTTTCCCTTACCGATAAAATATCAGACTAAGGGGGATCTATTTTAGAGTGGTCATAATCCCTGTTTTTAGATTACTATGACTGTTATGTCTTTTAATATTAATTCAGAGGTCACTTGACTTGTCCAAGTTGAACAAATGATTAGTGACATAATATTAATGATTAATGATATAATACTAGTGATAAAATGCAGTCTCGAAAAATGCCAATTAATTACTTTGAATATAAATATTTTTTCCAAAATCACTTCTGTGTCTAGACTGACTTTTCTACAAATCAGTAAGAAAATTACACACAACAGAAAAATGGGCAAAGAACAGACAATTCAGAGACTACAGATGTTCAGTAGACATATAACGGTACTTAAATTCACAAGTAATCAGAAAAATTCAATTTCAGATGGGACCCCTCTTATTCACGCATCACATCGGCCAAAAAAATATCCAGTGGTAGAGGGTATAGGAAAATGAGGCTGTCATGGCCTATTGATTAGAGTGTAAATTGGCACAACTTCTTTGACAGCAATTCAGATTTTATATCTACATAGTCTTAATCCCAACAATTCCATTTCTAGGTATGTCTTCTACAGAGATACTTGCTCATGTTGACAAAGATGCGTGTACAAGGATATTCATTGGAGTGATGCACCTAACAAGAAAACAATATAATCTAAACATCCATCAATACAGGAATTATTAACTGTGATATATATATATCCATACTATGAAATATTATGTAGGCATTTAAGTAAATGGGGTAGCCTTCTATGTAGTGGGAAAAAAAGAAATCTAAAATGTCTCAAGAAGTGAAAGAATTTAGTCGTAGGATTTTACCCTCTGTGTAGAAAAGGGGAGAAAATCACCCAACAAACCTATTATTTTATCTGTAAATATGTATGTAGACAAACGCATGGAAAGAGATCTGGAAGGATGTGTACTAAATTCAGAGTACTGGTTACCTCAGGGGTGGGGGATTAGGGCATGAGGAGGGTTTTCAAGATACCTGTTATTTCATTTTTATATATTGAGAACATAATCATGTGCTACTTGCATATTGGAAAATAAGTTTAAATTGACTCTTAAAGAGAACCCACAAAATTTAATTTTTAAAATAAACATAGAATTGCAATAAATAGATGTTGATTTGAGATATGGAGAGGGAAATACCTTTTCTCAGAACTACTGACCTCAGAACTCTGGACCAAGAAACATCCTTCAATGCAGTTAGTTTTTTGTGTTCATATTTGGAGAGAATATACTCACAGTTTCTCAACCCAAGTGTACGACTTCCATGTATTTTCATTCATGTAAGAAATAGAGTTTCCTTGGAAATTTCTGTGAAGAAACACAGTTCATATCCTTCAATAGTTAGGAAAAGAATGAACAGAATAAGCAAAAGAATCATGGCAACCTTGTGGGGAATATATTCAAATGCAGAAAATACCAGCTTTCTAGTTTCCACAGCTATCAGCTTCCCAGCTTGCAGTTAATAAAGACATAACATGGGGCCACTGGCACAAACAATAAGGCATCGCCTCAGAACCTGAACTTCATTTCTTGGATAGATAATGCCAATTAATTGCTTTGAATGTAAGTGTTTTTTTCTAAAATCATGTAGGTATCTCAAATGACTCCTTCCAGTGGGAAAATGATAAACAATTAAACAGAAAAATGGCAAAAATTTATCATCAACAACAAATATAAAAAAAGCCTATGCCAGGTAATACCAAATATTTGGCTCAGTGCCCTCTGCTGAGATCTCTCCAGGTGTTAGAAGGAGAAGGGCAATTAGAATTTAGAAGGACTAATATGGAAAGGTCTCTTAGATAGATTGCATAGGAAAAAGCACAAATCACTGAGCAAGGAATAATGTCTTATCGCACTGGGGGAAAATGAAAAGGGAAGAGACTTGAAGGAAGGACACACATCAAAATGGTAACAGGAGTTACCTTATGGGTGGTAGGCAGGGTGGAGTGGGATTTTCACACTTAATACTATATACTCCTGTGACTTTTTATTTTAAAATAGTGGGAACGTATCCATGAGTTACATGTGTTTAAGAGAAGCTCTTAAATGCTTGAGGTTCAGTTTCAACCACTCACTCTCTAGATGACTTGGAATCTTTCCGTTTAGCTTTATCCTCTTCCCTCAGCAGCCAGTTACCTATTTTCCAGGGCAGTCAGAAATAATAAGTCAAACAGACGCCTGTCTGCTCACCTGTCTAGTGGAAATTTCCACTCAGCCAGAAGCCTTTTGGATGCCTTATGCTCACCAATAAAAGATGCCTAAAACTGAACTCATCTCCCTCAGGCAGGTTCCCCTTCCCAACTGCTGTATTTCCACCAGTTCTACCACCATCCTCCTCATCATCATCCAGGACAGAAACTTTATAGAGTCACACTTAATTTCTCTCTTTTCCTGTACACCCCATCCTCCAACTCTAGTCAGGTACTAAGTCCTACCGATTCTTCCTTTGTAGAGCTGTCAGGATTTTCTTTCTACTCCTATTGCAACCATTCTGATTCAGCCCCTTTTCACTTCACTCCTAGGCTTTGCTAGTACATTCTGTTTGGTCTCCCTGAATCAAGATCTCCTCTCTAGATCACCCTACATATGGAAACTAAAATAATCCCCTTGGTTTAATCATTTGTCTCTCTTGCTTGAAAACTTTAATGGCTCTCTATATCTCAGAGGGCAACTTTCAAACCCCTACAGCTGATAGTCAAGGTTTCTCATAATCATATCTTTCATGGTTTCCTAACCAATTCTTTACAGCCAGACTGGTCTATTAGGTCCAGATCATTCCTGCTGCCATGCCTTTCCCTACACCAAACTATTTTTTCTTTTCTTTTTTTAAATAAATCATAGGTACTCTTTAAGTCCCAGCTAAAATTTTCACTTAACCATGCAGTTTCCCTGTCCTCCATATCCCAGTGATTACAGGTTCTGGTGAATTATACTACCTAGAATCTGTTTCTCTTTTAGCACTTAATTATCACCTCCCTCTTCATGCATATTCTCTTTCTTTCTACCTACCATTGTCATGTTCCGGAGAGGACTTTATACATCTGTGGCTCCCACAGTACTTAGCCCTGGGTTGTGCAAAGAAATGGGTGCTGTATATAGAAAGCCAGAGAAAAACGTTTGGGGCAAAAGTGGGGTATCGAATAATAATAGCTAATACTCAAATATATGCTAAGCACTTATATAAGGGCTTTACATGTATTGACTCATCTAAATCTCACAATAATCTTATGGGATTGTAACTATCATAATCCCCATTTCACAGATTAGGAACTGAGTCACCAAGCTAATAACAGACAGACCTGGGTTCAAACCCGGGCAGTCTAGCTCCAGAACCTTTACTCACAACCAATGAAATGAGGAGAGGGACATGTTACTATAAAGAGGATGGAGTAAAAATGGTAGATTGGAGGTTAAAGAATAAAATGACAGAGCTAAAAAAAATGGATAAGGAAAAAGAATAAGAACAATTACAAGTAAAAGACTGGAAAAGGAAGAACAATAGTAAAAAGGAAAATGAAAACAAGGAACAGTTAATAAACAAAAGGTAAAACAGAAAGTCAACATAGGGTGGGAAAATGAAGGGCCAGGAAGTCCTTGAGGAAAATGCTGCCAGGTTAGGCAGGATGCAGAGAATAAATGAGGAAGGCGATTCTTACAAGATGGTGAAGGTGCTATTGTACGTGTTGGGCTCTGGCATGGGCACTTTGTGGAGTTTCCGCTTTGGGCTGAGATCAGTACATGCCAGCATCTCATCTGTGCAGGTCCAGAGCTCACATATGGTGATGTCTGTGGTGGTGCTCACCACTGAATTCTCAGTCAGTGAAGGAAAAACAGTGAAGGAAAACAACTTTCTGCAAAGTAAACTAGAGCCACAGGCTTTTTGGTCTAAAGAATTTTAAGTATGTACAAGGATACCTAATTAGGGAGAGGTAAACAATTCAAACAGTTAGTTTGGTTCTTAAAAGGTTGTTACTCAAGAGTTGACAGGTGATGGAGAGGTGTTTGCCTGTTTTCTTCTAAGAATGTTATGGGTTTTGTGTCATATATTTAGGTCTTTAATCCATTTCAAGTTTACTTTTGTGTATGGGGTTAGACAGTAATCCAGTTTCATTCTCTTGCATGTAGCTGTCCAGTTTCCCAACACTGTTTATTGAAGAGATTGTTTTTTTTCCATTATATATTCATGGCTCCTTTATCATATATTAATTGACCATATATGGATGGGTTCATATGTGAGCTCTCTATTCTGTTCCAGTGATCTATGGGTCTATTCTTGCACCAGCACCATACTGTTTTGGTTACTGTAGCTTTGTAATATAGCTTGAGGTCAGAGAGCATAGTACCCCCATCTTTCTTCTTTCTCAGGAGCGCTTTGGCTATTTGGGGTCTTTAGTGGTTCTATATGAATTTTAGGATTATTTGCTGCAGTTCATTGAAAAATGTCATTGGTATTTTGACAGGGATTGCATTGAATCTGTAAATTGCTTAGGGCAGAATGGCCATTTTGACAATATTAATTTTTCCTATTCATGAGCATGGGATAGACTGGTTTATTTCAGGCATATCTCCAAGATTTTACATTCATCGTATCATTTACTCTTACAATATCTACTATGAGGTAAGCTAAATTACTAACCGTATTTTGCAGATAAAGGAATTGCAGCTTAGAGACGTTAAACACCTTCAAATCTCTCTGGCTATAAAACAGGCACATGAAAAGATGCTCCACATCGCTAATTATCAGGGAAATGCAAATTAAAACCATAATGAGATATCACCTCACAGCAGGTAGGATGGCCAACATAGAAAAGACTAGGAACAAGAAATGCTGGTGAGGATGCAGAGAAAGGGGAACCCTCCTACACTGCTGGTGGGAATGTAAGACAGTTCAACCATTGTGTAAAGCATTATGGAGGTTCCTCATAAAACTAAAGACTGAAATACCATTTGACTCAGGAATTCCACTCCTAGGAATTTACCCAAAGAAAACAACTTCTCAGACTCAAAAGACATATGCACTCCTATGTTTATCGCAGCACCATTTACAACAGCCAAGATATGGAAGTAACCTCAGTGTCCACCAGTAGGTGAATGGCTAAAGAAGAGCTGGTACATACACACAATGGAATACTATCCAGCCATAAAAAAGAAACAAATCCTACTATTTGCAACAACATGGATGGAGCTAGAGGGTATTATGTTCAGTGAAATAAGCCAGGCAGAGAGAGACAAATACCAAATGACTTCCCTCATTAGTGGAGTATAACAACGAAGCAAAACTAAAGGAACAAAATAGCAGCAGACTCACAGACTCCAAGAAGGAACTAGTGGTTAAGAAAGGGGAGGGGTGGGGGAGGACGGGTGGGAAGGAGGGAGAAGGGGATTGTGGGGTATCATAATTGGTGCACATGGTGTGTGTGGGGTCACGGGGAAGGCAGTGTAGCTCAGAGAAGACTAAAGAGAGACTCTGTGGCATCTTACTACATTGATACACTGCTGGGCAGTGACTGCAATGGGGTATGGGAGGGGACTTGATAATAAGGGTGAATGTAATAATCACATTGTTTTTCTTGTGAAACCGCCATACCTTAATAAAAAATATATATATTAAAAAAAAAAACAGAACCTGATTAATCTCCAAGCAGGACAAGCTAGGGGAAAAAGAAAAAAATTTTTTTAATCTCATTTTGTGAACTGTCCACCAGGGGTCACCATACTGCGCCGAGGGGTGCAGAATTCACACCAGCTTGCGGATGGGGGCACAGGGTCTCAGAGACACAGTCCAGCCGCGCGTGGCCTCCAGCCGTCCAGCTAATGTTGCCGCCCCTAGTCCCAGGTCCGCAGCGCCGGCAGCGCGGGTGGGGGTGCGGGCCCGCGGTCAGTGCGGCAAGAAGATGTCTGAGCACTGCTACAGGATGAGCTCCACCACTTGGTTCTGGAACACCATGGTCATGGGCATGCTGGTTTCCTGTCTCGGGCCGCAGCAACGTGGGTCCGTACACTATGTAGCCACGCTCTGCAAGGACATGCGGTTCTGTTCGCCACGCTCGATCACCCTGTAGCGGGGGTGGGGATAGGCTGAGTCAGGGCCCAGAGCAGGGGCAGGTGCACGGGGTCCATTCCCGGCTGGCCAGCTCCACGGCACAGGTGCTGGAAGAGCAGCCGCAGCGTGTCGTGGTTGGGGGCGGGGAGCGAGCGAACCAGGCCACGCACACAGCGGCTGCGCTGGGCTTGGTCCTGCAGCTCTGGGGGAGGGAAGAGTCAGAGGCAGAGGGAAGACAGGGAGGGTCGGCTCGGCGAGGGGAACTCCCTGTAGGGGATCCCAGCCAGGGGTGTGCCAGAGGCAGGCTCGGTACACCCCTATCGCACCCGCCCACCTCCGCAGGTGCTCACTGATGGCCGCGATGAACTGGGGGAAATGCGAGAAGGGGAAGAGAGGCTCAGGCAGCTCTCGGAAGAAGAGCTTCAGGGCGCCCGTGATAACGTGGACGTCCTCCCAGCGCCCGTCGTCCAGGTCCAGACGGTCATCTGCAGCAAGGGGAGAGAGGAGAGGGAGAGGTCTGGTCACCCTTTGGGGCCTTCAGGCCCTGGGGTCGGGGCTGGGGACAGGCCTCACCGTGGTCCACCTTATAGTGCAGCTTCTGAATGGTGGCCAGGTTTCCACTGGTGCGGTACAGGCCGTCGATGTCCAGTCCTGGGGCAGAGGGAGGCGCTGACCCCGGGTTTGGTGGGATGGGGGGCCCCTGTTGTGATTCTTTCCTCCCTGACCCTGCGCCCACCCAGGGGTGTCAGTCATGGGGTCCTGCCAGGAGGCCTTCAGGCGCCTGAGGGGCCCCGCCCAGCCTGCTGCCACGCCTACCCCGGGCCTCGACGGTGAGGATGCACTGCTGTATAAAGCTGGGCACGGTGCTCCTCTCACGCTCACACAGCACGGCCAGGGCGCAGCCGAACACCTGGCCTGGGGGAGAGGCTGGTCAGCACCGCCCGGACCAAGAGCCACCGGCGCCCTGCTCTCCGCGTCCCTCCGGTACCTTTGATGTAGCCCGTCTCCCGCAGCGACTGCATCGTGGGCCGCCTCAGCAGGAACTTGCGGAGCTTGTACCGGACCCTGCTCAAGTCGCTCTCCAGGCCCCCGGGGCCTGGGGCAGAGGCTGGCCGCAGGGGAACGTGGAGCTGCGTCAGTTGGTGGCACTGGGATTGGCCGGGCAGGCCCCAGTCGGGTCATCACCCCCCAGTAGATGCCCTCCACCCCGGGCACCCCCGTGCACACCTGCATTGGACTGGGCCTCATCCTCCCGCCAGCTTCCCAGGCGCTTCCTGGACCGGAAGCCCACACTGCTGCTTTCGTTTTCCTCCTCAGGGGGCAGGTCTGCGGACTGGAATCAGGCAGCCTCAGAGAGGCAGAACCTGGGGCCAGCTGGTGTCCTTCTGGGATGGGGTGAGGGACCCGAAGTGCCTTCCCCGCAGGCCTGGAGTCTTCCAGACAGAGAGTTCGCTGTTCCATAACCAGGTTACCTCCCCTCACCTCCACCAGGGAACCTCCAAACCCCCTTGGCTGCATGGACCCCTTCAGGTGTTATATCCCTGTCATCCTGTCCTCCCCCACCCTTTCTTATCGTGGCCACCTCTACAGACCTCCTAGTTTCTGGCTCCCTTTCTCCACATTTTCCTCAGTTCCTCCGTACACACTCTACTAGGTCAGTATTCCTCAGTATGCAGCTGAGATCGGAGCATTGGTCAGAACTGCACCAGCATCACCTCCCTGCATCTAGATTCCTACCTCTGGTAATATGGCCTAACACCGCACCCATGGTTGGCTCCTAGGAAATTAAGGGTCAACAACCTCCAGGTTGTTACCAGATGAATAGCTGCCAGAAGGGGCCTATTCTATCTCTACTTATGCAATTGATATTTTGAACCTAAAAACTGGTAGACTCCTTAATTCAATCCCTTAAAATTTTATCTTCTAGTTTCAGTTTGTCCTTCCAGCCTGAGGTTGTTTTTCAGATATTTACTTTTCCACCTGCCTCCCTTGAAATGGGACATTCCTCTAGGATGTGCTCCCACCCCTACCTGGAAAGTGCTCCTTCAGGGCCAGCCCCAGAGGCTGGATTCATACACTTAAGAAAGGCTATTTCTTCAGCAGTTCATCTGCCATCCAGCCACAAGGGGGAACTGTGTCTGCAGGGAGGGGCACTTACCCACTGCTGCCCTGGAGCCCCTGGAGCCTTAGTGCAGGGCCCCACCCACCATGGGCACAGCTGCCCTGATAATGACTGTCCCTCTCCTCCCCACCAGCACGGTGACCCCAAACTCCGCCTACCAGCTCCTGGATGCCTTGGCCAATGGCCTTGTGCCAGGTGCTGATGATGGCCTCTGAGTCATGCTGGATCAGGTACTCTGAGCAGCTACAGGGACACAAGTCAGTCAGTCATCTCTGGTTCCCTGGGTCTGCCCTGGGGCCAGGCCTCAGAGGGGATAGAGAGATGGAGGTGACCTCTCCCTTTCCCCAGGAACTCAGAGCCTAATGGAGCAAGGGCCTCACCCCAGGGCAAAGTATTCCACCTCATAAAAAGCAGTAGGTGAGGACATCCCTGTTACCAATAGTGTTACAGATGGACAGGGCAAGCTGAGACTCAGCAAGGTCAAGCAACTTGCTCGTGGACACACAACTAGTGAGAAAGCAAGGATCTGAGTGCAGCCGAACTGAATGGTCCAACTGTCTGGTACACTTTCCCCGGCCCCAGACAGCCCTCCCAAGACCCACGGAACATGGCAGGCCTCACCCAGAGCACTGGCCAGCAAAACAGCCAATGGAAGACCCCTGGTGGGAGGGCCCTGGTGGCTAGAATTAGCAGTGAAGAAAATGCTGGGAGGAAGGCTTTGAAAGCAGATTGGGGCAGATTCCAAAGAAAACAAGCACCCCCTGCATTCCACACACACTGGGGACCTAGGAGTGTTGTCCCCCTTTTGCAGCCATGAGTCTACGCCCTCTCCCACACTCTAGCCCAGGCAATGAGCCTCTCACCATCCACTTCATCAGGAAGTGCAAATTGAAACTCAAGTGGAAACTTTTGGCCACTTTCTGACTACTCAAAGCTCTTTCTGACCAGCAGGCTGGGGGTACCAACCCACTTACTCTTATTCCCTCCAAGGAAACATGCACATGGTCTGTGAGCTGGCGGAAGCCCCGCCCTGTAAGTCGGCTGGAGGCTCCATGCAGACCGCAGGCCATATTCTTCCTTAAGAAGCCCTGAAGTCTGGGTTTCCAAAGCCACTATTGTGTAGTATTAAGGAGCAAGCAGATATCGACAGCCCAGGCTTCTTCGTCCAGCTGCTGTTGTCTTAGTCCCTAACAAAGGCTCTGAAGAGCAGGGAGAGGTGGCCAGCAACTTGGATAGATCTCTCATCAGCCTCTGGCTCTGAGGACTGAGAGTTCAAGGTCAATGTGAATGCTCCATTGCATGGCTCACACCAACACTGCCCTTTGGGTCCAGTGAGAGTCAACTAGATAAAACGTCCAGAATCAGGGCTATCTTTTGGCTGTCCACCTTTTAAACTTAGACCTGAATGCCATTTAAACTGCTTTTAACAATTAAAAAAAGAAAAAGAAAAATTGCACATTCATCCCTCTCCCTGCAAAGACAGAGAGCCTTCAGTGGACAGACAGCACAGCCCCTAATCTAAGCCAACAAGAGCCGCGCCTCTCTTACCCCAGAGAATGACCTAACAGTGCTTCCAAAACAGCCACTATCTTTGGCAGCTCTCCCAAAACATAATCAGTTCATGTCTGACAGTTTCATTCACAAGGCAAAGCTTTATAGTCATAGCAATGTGTCTCACAAAGCAGCCATCCGTTGAACGCACAGCTGAGCCACCCCAAGCTCGCTCTTTTTGGAGGACTCTTACTGAAGTTTTCTCTGGCTCTGTGGGGGGATTAGGAAGACCTGCTATGAAAAATTGCCAGGCCCAACTAGCCCAGCTGTGTTAGAGAATTTGGGACTGTCTCTTGAGAGAAATCCTGGAGTTGCCTGAGGGCCACCCCGGAGTGGAGGGAGGATGGCCATCTGCAGCCGGAAGCTGGGGGCTCCTCAATTTCCATTCAAGACTGACAGTCCTCCTGGCAGCTTGAGCAGCTCCAAAGAGCACCGCCTGCCTTCCTGTCCTTGTCAAAACAGACAGCTCAGAAGTGTTTACTCTGAACTTTCATCAGAAGCCCAGTGAGAGAGGTGACATTTATAGACCGCTGGTCGAGGGATGTCCCTCCAGGTCAAGAAAGGAACACACCCGGCAACCGTGATGTCCCTCCTCGATCTGACCACCCATGGCAGACATTGCTAGTTGACGGTGACCCTCTACCCTGCTGAGCCTGGAGAAGGCCCCACACCGACTGACCTGAGCAGTTCATGAGATGAAACTGGTTTTCCAAACCTGCTCTGTGGATACTCCAGGTCTAGAACTGAAGGAAGCTTGGTGGACCATCAGAAAATGACCCCCTCAAGCTCCTTGCAGAACTGCCTTTTCTCAGCTGAGATGTGGGGTCCTGCTTCTTTCACCAGGTTCCCCGAAGCAACCCCAAGAGTCCCTTGCTACGTGAGAAAGGAGATGCACCCTAAAAACGCCTCCAAGAGCTAAGGATCAGGGAAAAGCTTTGATTTCCCTCACAATCAGGAAGGGTGGTTTTTTTCTTTCATTTTGGTTATCAGGAAACCTGGGGCTAACTTTTTCCAGCAACAGCCTTAGCACCTGAACCTCACCTGCCCCTCTCCCACCCTGACCTGCTTCTCTAACTCGTTGGCCTGATCCTGGCTTTGCAGTGGATTTTGTGTGTTTTCGTTGTGAGCAGCCTCATGCTTTGCGGGAGGGGTGGGGGTAAAAGTAGTTTAAAAACAAGACAAAACTGGACAGTGAAGGGTGCGGCACTGCGAGGTCCTCTCCTGGCCCTACTGGCCTCTCTCTTCCCGCTGGGGGAGACTGGGAAACGTGCCACTGCCCCGGTTTATTCACTGAGGACCAGTCCAGTTGGAAGCTGGGCTCTGATCAGCTGGAGGTTTTCCAGCCTGGCAGAGTAAGTAGCCAGGCATGGGGAGTCTCCTGTCTGAGGCCGGAGCAGCTGGGAGGAGGGCTTCTAGGCATCTACAGTTTTGTTCCCCAGGCACCCCCTACCCCTCACCACCTCCAGGGCCAAGACTGGTGAACTCAGCTCCTGGAGAGCGGGCTGAAGAATCTGTGACTTTAGAAACACCGCGGACAGGTCCCAGAGGTGGAACAGCCTCAGCTTTGAGCCCGGGAATTCCAACCCCACTCCCCCCAGGTCCTCCTTCTTGGGGTTGCCTGGGAAGGTCCCAACCCATCAGTAGGCTCCCTCTCCTCCTCCAGATCCACACCACTCACCTCTAGCACATTCTTCTTGCTGGATTTGTCTTTGGGGGCCCAGGCGAGAGTGGCCCCCCTCACTTCACTGTGTACTCAGGGATGGAGAGCTTGGAAGACTGCCTCTGTGGGCGAGGGGAGAAGGGGCGGGGGAAACTCGGTTACCAGGAGCCCTCTGCTCAGACAGGCCTGCCTCAGCTCCCTGGCTCCAATCCACCAGGCCCCTTCGGCTCCAGGATGGGGTCACAGCTCGGGGGGAAGGGAGCCCGAGGGTTCCTGGAACCCAGAGATCCCGGTACTTCTTAACCACCTAGCCTTGGAGTGACTGGTCTTTGCTGCCTAGCCACCCAGGACAGTGGTAGGTCAGATGGTAGGATATTCTCTCGTGACACTGGGCAGCATTAGGGAGCCGCAGCTCCTAGTCAACCACTCTGTCATGCAGGGAAATGACCAATATACTTACAACCATTCTGCACCCATATAATCACTGTTTTTCTTTCAGGGCAATATTCAATAAATTACATAAGATATTCAACACTTTGTTATGAAACAGGCTTTGTGTTAGATGATTTTGCCTAACTGTAGGCTAATGTAAGTGTTCTGAGCATGTTTAAGGTGGGCTAGGCTAAGCTTGGATGTTCAGTAAGGTAGGTATTTTAAATGCCTTTTGGACTTAAAATGAGTTTATCAGGGCAGAGCCTCATCGTAAGTCAAGGAAGATCTTTAACAGTAAAAGCCTCTGTTTATTGAACCCTGTGCGTGACATGGATTATTCCCTTTAATACAGCGCCTCCAGGATGGGGGTAGTATTACTCCCACTTTGCAGGTAAGGAAACTCATCAGAGACAGAGCAACCAGACCACATATGCACACCTGATAAATAATGAGGCTGGCATTGCACAGTACTTCCCGGGTCTGTGCTTCTAACTGTACTTAGTTTCTTCCACAACAAAAGACTCTGGGCTTCAATAACAAGCTTTATTTAAGAAAGCAAATGTGCATAGTGGCTACAATCAAATAACAGCCTAGGAGGTTCTCTGAGGGCCAATATGAGTTAAAATCCAGACGGGAAAGGGTGGAGTGGATGTAGAGCAGAATCCTAGAGCTGGAGAGAAGTCAATGGTGAGAAGTGAGGTTTGGGAGAGGCAGCATACAGGGAGGCAGGAGAGAAGCCCGGAAAGGGAGGTGAGAAGGGGGAGGCAGATTCAACCTGAAAATCCCTCTTCTGGCATGAGGACTGGCTCAAGAGGTTTGAAAACATTTCCCCTAATACAGCCAGAGCATCTCTGAGCATCTACCCCATCTATCTGATCTCCACTCTTTCTAGGGTAGGATGATAGAGGGAGGGAAAGCTAGAGAGAAAGAGATGCAAACTAGAACCCACTTCCCTCTTTGCTCATTTATTTGTTGAGACAGTTGAGGGCCTTCATTATTTTCCATCAAAGTATTTTTAGGATTAGTACATATGAAGATAAATGTACAGTGACAATCCTTGACGTTTTGCATCTGACAACCTCTGTGTATCTGTTGTTGCAAATGACACCTCTGGGTGCTCGGAGAAGGAACTAGCACCCCTTTTTGAGACAGCGACTGTGGGTGTAGTCAGAGTAGGATGAGGGCCTCCGGAAAAAGCAAGGTAGAATATTTGCAGTCACAGAAATGTAACTACGTGCAAGGAAACCCCTTACCAAAACTCTGTTAAACATTAAGCTCTAGGGTCATTCTTCAGTGAGATCAGTTGGTGTTCCCCAGATAAAGAAGAGTAGCCCATGTTGTTATTATGCTAACCACTTGTAAGATTCCCTTTAGCATGCTAAAAGGCCCAAGACAAACTGGGCAACTAATTTAGCATGCAGACCCAGCTGTAAACAACATAGTGAAAGGCAGGGAAGATTCCACCTTAAAGATAAGATTGCATTTTAACACCCAGGACGTTTGGGAAGCAGAATTCTTAACTTACTCTTTAGCAAATCAACAATACCTCAGCCCACCTTGGGGGCTGGGCAGGCTGCCTTTTGATATGCTCCTAGACCAGGACGCAGGTGTTCCGGAGAGAAATCCGGGGGGCGGAATTCCTTGTGTTAATTCGGGGTGTTCAGACACACGTGGCAGGTCTTACACCACTAAAAATTTTTTTCATGTTCTCAAAGAATCCTAATCTGCCTATAAAACCCCTAGACAACACAGCACACAGGACTCTCTTGTCCCCTACTGGCGTGAGCCGAGAGCTCTGTCCTATCACTTTATTTCTAAATAAAAGCCTGTACCTTGCTCTCCTACCTTGCCTGTTTGCTAAGCTCATTCTTCGGCTTCGTGAACAAGAACCCCGGCATCATCTTTAGGGGCTCATCCGGGATAACATCAGCGGTGAGTATCGGGCATCCCAGCCTGCCTTTTCTTTCGCTGTCGTTATAGAAGGAAGCCGTCTATGGCACACAAAATAGGGCGCTTGTCAGCCACTTAAATGGGACTAGCCTGGCTGCCGATCTCATGTCTCAAGCGACAGGTTTCCCTGAGTCTCCCTCAGTGGATCTCCCGTCTCCCTTGGAAGCCGGGAAAGTCACCTGAGTGGAGGCCAGGATTCCCTTTCAGGGGCATCTCCTTGGATGCGAGGGACTGAGGAAAGCCGTGGGCAACTGCGAGTCTAGGCTGAG
Organism: Smutsia gigantea; assembly: GCA_032199065.1. Lineage (NCBI taxonomy): Eukaryota > Metazoa > Chordata > Mammalia > Pholidota > Manidae > Smutsia > Smutsia gigantea. The sequence continues at coordinate 101,077 of JAVSCE010010784.1, read as the reverse complement.
GCTACACTTCAGCGGCTTCTCAAAGGTCTGTGTGTCTGGAATCAGACCCGGACAGCCCAACTGGGTATCCATGAGGAGTGTCTCTTTCTCTGTCTCTGACTTCCAGCCTGCTTTTTCAGGCCTCCCAGGCCTCTGAGTGAGGCAGAGGGCGCTCCTAACTCTTATAACTTCATCAATTTCATGGAACTCGATGCTCACCTCCGCAAGGTAAGAGACCTATGCTTCGCTCTTATTCCTGACTTAATCCTGCACTTTTTTTATCTCATGAAAATGTGTCTGGGCACCCGTTAGCCACTTAAAAGACAATTAGTGTCGGCTACCAGCCTTCAAGTCACGGGTGAAAGGTTTCCCGGTGTCTGCCGCTCCTTGATTCCCCAGGAATGTCGGGGAGTGGCCGAGCCGGTTTCCTACTTTCCTATCCTAATCTGCGGACTCCGAGGGCTGACCGGACTAGTAGATAGTGGTCCTTGGATCTCGGCTCCTGCCGATTGATCGGATGGCACTGAGTGAACCTCCGGCTAGGCTGCTGCCTATGGGAGGGTCGCAGATAACCGCCCCCCCAGACCTCTTGTCTCGCAGATCAGATTTGTTATAGTGGGTGATTGGCTAAATGATTTCCAGGCAGTGGCAGAAACCAGTGCTTGAGTACAGACTCTGCTCCGTAACTGTACATGTAAACGGCCCCATTTAAATTCTAGCCATGGCTCTATTCTATTGATCTCCCTTCCTTGGAGGCAGTCATTCTGGAGCTGGCACTTCCTTTTCTGTGGCCCCAGGGAAGCAAAATGAGCTTGTGACTGACAAAGGCTCAGGCAGTGAGAGGTCACACAATCCCTGCCCTCATCAGACCGGTAGGGGGCACTCAAGGAATGACTAAAGCTTGTGCAGAAAAAACAAGGATCCAGATTAAAACTCCCAAAAGGTGTAAAGTAAGAGCATACTGGTGAGGTTCCCACTAGATCCAGGGCTCTGAAGCAACTCTTGCTTAGTGGGAAGGCAAGAGGGGAATCAAGGCAAGGTGCAGGCCACGCTGGTAAGGAGTGGTTACTTCCAGTAGGCCTGGCAGAGGGGGTGACTGACCACTGTCACCTAGGCTCCAAGGCCAGAGGACGCCCTCACAGAGAGAGAAGTCAATTAGGTGCTGGACACCCATCTTTCTCTCTCTTCCAGATGGGAGCATCCTCTTCAAGTTTAAAGCCAGACACGCCTCTGGCCTGCATTCTGAAGAACTGGGAAAAATTTGATCCCCAGACCCTGAAGAAGTGCCTTATCTTCTTCTGCACACAAGCCTGGCCTCAATAGAAAGTCTCTGATTAGAGAGGCTTGGTCCCTGAGAGAAGTCAGCTAAATTTATTTTAATGCAAGGAAGGAAAATAGTCAAAAGTCCTGTAGACTACTACAATGTGGAACTAGTTTTCTAAATTGATTTGGTAGAAATTTTCTACTTATTGGGTTCATCATTATCCTCAAAAATTGGGAGGTTTTTAAACTAGACTCCATGAAACAGATGAAATTTATCGTCTGCAATATAGCCTGGCTTTAAATGACTAGTGTTAGAATTGTACTTGCATTTCATTTCCAGCCACCTGGACATACACAGTCCCTATCAATTGAGAGCCTTCATCGGCCCTGTTAGTCTGGGGCCATGTAAACCTTAACCCAGTTATGTAAACTGCTTGCCTTTAGAGTGTATTCTTGAAAACTGAGATACTTTTAGTCAAATGAGCTAAAAGGAAAGAAGGCAATTGAATATCACTATCACAAATCTTTGTATCTGTGTATATGTTCTTTGAAAAGTATTGCTAACTGTAGTCATTACGTCTCAATCTGTATATTTGTGTGTCTAAGTGTGTAAATCAAAGAATTTTTCTACCTCCGGATTGTATTATTAAGCATTAATGCTAATTTAAGTTGAACTGAAATGGACATGTCCTTATGGTTATCAGCTGCCTAGGTTTACCTAAAGTCATTTAAAGTTGATGTTATCTGTTAAATCTTTCAAGCATACAATGCATAGAGGGTTGATTTTGTCTAATGTTCAGTAAAGGTTTGTAAGTAATCTAGCATAGTTGTTAAGAATGAGTAAACTAAGTGTAGCAAGTGAACATCTTAATAATTGTGTTATAGTGTGTTACAGGATGTATACCTACAAAGAGCCTGAGAATCTTTGCGGTAACCTACAACCTTAAAGTTTTGCTAAGTTAAGTAGACATACTTTGTGCTCAGTGAGAGATTGTGCTATTATAAAGCTCATGCTTACAGAAATTATAAAATGTGTTCATAAATTTGTCAACCTAAAGAGTGCTAATGTAACAGTTTAAAATAGCCTACTTCTCAGTGTTCACTGAAAATTAAAGTTCCTAATGGTTTTAAGTTCTAATTAAAGCTACTTAAAATAATAAGGAAAACATTTCTTTCTGCATGCTAAAAAATGTGTCTTTTGATAAAAGTAACTTAGTTCTAAAGTACAGCTGTTTATTTAAAGAGGAAGAACTCTGAATCTAAAAAAGAAGTTGTAGAAAGTTTGTGGAAAAATTGATATGGTCGTGCTATGTGAAATTAAAGCAAAAAAGATATCAAGTACACAGCAAAATTAGAATTCTGTTTTCAGTTAAAAAGACAAAGTTTTCTTAAACTGTTCATCTGCTCTTAATGTTGAAAGATTGCAAAGGGTTTTCAAATTGTTTCATCAAAGCAGTTTCTCATGCTTAAAGTCCCAATGAGTTGTCTGAGTATTTAAGAAAATGAGATCTTAATATTAAAAGGACTAAAAACTAAACATTTCTAACAACTGTAACCTTCTGTATTTGCCTTTAAGGTATTTTGTTGTCATTCTGTTAAATGGATAAGTATTGCTTGATAGCAACCTATAATCCAATTTAAGCAAGTGCCAAAGAAACCTTCTTCTGAAAACTTCCCAAAATCAAATTTAAAAAGGTGCATTTACCTCTAGTTAACTCTGATATTTTCCAGAGGGCCCCTGGAACATGTCAGAGGAATTTTTTCTCATTGGGGAAATATGTGGCTAATTTGGCTTATTTACCTGCTTAATTACCTGGAAAGCACTGTCAAAGGGAATGATGCTAAACTTTGTTACCAAATGTTTTGTGTTGCAAAAATATCCAAATTTCCTTATGTCAACTGTCTTATAGTAAGCTCTCATCAGATCTTTAGCCACTGTCATTTACAAGTCTTTTGTCATTTATAGTCACTGTTTTATTACTCCTAAACTAGTAAAGAACTAGATTTCAGCAGAACAGGTATTTACATAAGATTAAGTAAACTAAAGAAGATGATTTTGTAGCTTTTTGTTTCATGTCACTGATAGTGTTTTAAGCTTTTTCTCTTAAGCTGACTGACAACAGTTTAGTAAATAACAATACCTTTGTAAGCAGAATTGAATCATTTATCTTTCTCTCTACCTGATCCCTCCAGAATTTAAACTCTCACTGACTATTTTTATATCTCATGGCAGTATGTTTATTTGCATAAGTTCAATAAGAATCTGCTTTCCTTGTAAGAGGACCAATTAAAAACACTGGTTATATTACCAAGGCTTTGACTGGAATGTTATACCTGAGAGACACTCATATTAACAGACAGCTTTAAGGAACTGAGGTTGACTTTATAAAGCCAACAGAGCCCCTTGGAGGAACTGGCCTGGTACCTTGCTTACAGGATTCCCAGAAGCCTTACCAGGTGAGTAAAGAAGATCACCTCCTGGCAGGTGCAGGAACCTCAGAATGTCTTGGGGACCTCAAGAAGAGAGGAAATTCACCCAAATCTACAGGTACTGCAGGCAAAAACTGATGGCAAGTCTGGCTTGGCTTTCTGGCCTTGAGAGGCCTTTAAAAGTCCTATCTGAAGTTCCTTATAAAAGTTCCAGCAAAGCGCATTTAAAAGAGCCTCTGTAATCACTCGCTCTTCTTGCTGCACTTATGCAAATAATCAAGCCAAGTGTTAACTATTTTCTTAATCTGGTTACTTCTAATAAAAACGACGGTGATTTCAGAGAAAAGTATTGTTTCAATAATGCAACCTAATCTATACTGAGTCTTAATACTAGTCATTGGGACATAGACTAGATCCAGAATTCTAGTTTCCCCAAGATATCTAGCTATGATTCTCAAAGTTTTACTATTTCTAGTCCTCATATTCAGCCATGCATTCGTCAATCTCCTTGTCAAGCCTGTTCTTCCAGAATAGAAAATCCAACTCCAGATGTTGCTGCTTAACCTAGTGACATGATTTGTTCTGTCTTGCTAGAGGCCATGAAGCTGCAAATAGTGATAGCAATAGAACCCAGGATGGAAACTCCCATCTTCCGACGCCCTCGTGACCAACCATTGATGGATACTGAGCTGCGCCCCTTACTGCGCCCCCTCTCAGCATGAAGCAGCCAGAGCAGTCATTGCCCCCTTTCCATAGCAGCAGCTAGAGTCTCTATCTGTAGAGGGGGGAATGAGACAGGGACCGTGAGCTTAGACAGAATAGGGTGAGGGCTTCCGGAAAAAGAGACAAAAACCCTTACTGGTGGCCCTTCTCTTCAACTCTGAGAGACATCCTGCTTCCTCTCCTCATGCCTCTTATCATTTTCTGCCTTCTACTCTTCGCTCCCTGCCTAATTAATCTTCTAAAAAACCTCATTCAAACTCAACAAAAATCACTAACCAACCAATCAGTTAATCATGCAGGAGTACCACCGTGTCTTGCAAAAGAGTTTCAGCCCCAGGCAAGTTCGCTATAGATTCACTGTGACCAAAAAAATTTACAGCAAAGGGTTCTTCGGGTGAAAAGGTTATACCCAACTTTATTTCCAGATGGCAGGTCAGTCACTAAAATACCGTTCACTCAGAGGGAGTCTGTGTTATCACTGCTGCTTCGGATGCAGCAAGCCGGTCTCTACCTCTGGGCCCCTCTGCACAGCCGTCCCACACAGCCGTCCTCTGGGCCTCTGTCCTCGGTGCTGCCACCACTCCAGCCTCCGCTCCGCTCTCCTAGGAGAGCGCCACCAGCCCCGCCTTGCAGCCCTGCCACCCAGTCTCCAGCCGAGCACTGGGCGGAACGTTTTATATTAACATAATAATTGCTTATTGACTAAAGGTGTGGAACCGGTAGCATAGCAACAGGCCAGTTACATTTAAGTTCAGTGAGGATCCTGGCCATAGGAACCCCACTTTATCCACACACCGCCTACCAACGGAAGAAAGATCCTGCCACTGGACAACACAGTGCTGACAGAAGCCCGAGTCCTGGAACACGCCATCGCCACTTCAGACCAAGGGCTCATCCAAGGACCACCCCCATCAATACAAAAATGAACTTAATCACCCCTAATCAGCAGGAAGCAGTTACTGAAGACTGCCTTTCACCCCTTCCCCAAGTCCTCTGCAATTTATAAAACAAAAAAGGGAGGAATGTAAGACTTATCCGCCATTTACGCCATAGTCCGAAGCACATGGGCTGGTGAAAATCATGTCTGGACTGGCCTCACCTTATCTCTAAACATTTCACCCCACCCCTTAAGATCCAATCACCAACCAGATGGTTGCCCCACCCCTTAAGATCCAATCACCAACCAGATGGTTGCCCCACCCCTTAAGATCCAATCACCAACGTCCCCATAGTAAAACACACCCTACTCCTTAAAAGCACACCTCCTCACCCACAAGCTGCTGCTCTATTTTGAGACAGCCACGCTGCGTGTTTGTCTTTCAGGGAGTAAAGCCACGCTGAAGGAGTTCTCGTGTACTTTGCGAGCGAGTGAGCCGGGTAGCTAAAAGAACCCTTTCAGGTGGTAGAGTGGGAGGGATGAGGGTGGTTCGCAGAAGGCCAGGTGAGGATGCTGGAATCCTGGGAAGGAGAGGAGAAAGAAACCAGAGAAAAGCAAGCCAACTTGGGAATTGTCCTTGGGGTTCACTGAAACTTAAGGCGAAGGTGGGAAAGTGCCTTTTACCTGCTCAGAGCCCTGGAGAGAAAGGAAGTTTACAGATATTTCCTAGGAGGCTTGGGAAGAATATGTCCCACCTCCCCAAGGCGGCAGTGTTGGGGGTCCTGCCCAGTTGCCCTGGTAGTGGCCACATTGTGAGGTGATTCTGGTTACAGGCAGTGGGGCTGGGTAAGAGGAGACAGAGGCGGTGGGGGCAGTGACAGAATCCTGGGCTCTGCTGTTCCCACCCCCTGCCTGGGCTTCTGCCACCCCCACCATCATGGGAAGTGCTTACCACTGGGAGGCCCGCCGAAGGAAGATGGCTTTGGACAGGAGGAGGTGGCTGATGGCCCAGCAGCAGCAACAGCAGGAAGAGCAGGTGCGCGAGAGGGACCAGGTTCATCAGGGCCCTTCCACGGGCAGGAAGGGAATGGGGAGAGAAGGCAGACGCCTAGGAAGCTATTATCTGGTCAATGTTGTTTTGCTTGGGGCAAGAGGAAAATAGCATCTTTTCCCTGGGATGTTTTCTTGGATGGAGAGGGAGAGATGTGTGCGTGCGTGCGTGTGTGTGTGTGTGTCCTGGGATGACTCAGCTTTTGTTGTGCTAAGCTAAGGACCAACAGGAGACGTGGGGAGGTCAGCCCTGGGAGGTTTTAAAGCTGCTCTGTCCAATACAGTGGCCATCAGCCTGTATGCTACTGAGCCCTTGAAATGTGGCTAGTGAAGCTAAGGAACTGAAGTTTAAAATTTCTATGTATTTAATTCATTTAAGTATAAATTTTAAAACAAATACTCGGTTTACATACTGGAAAACTTATTTACATATGTTTGGAACAACTTGGATATGTGAGTAGTTTTTTCAACTGTAAATTTCATGACCTCTAAATATGCATCTTTTATTTCTGATGAGAATGTAGCGTCCAAACTAAGATGTGCTGTGGAATGTAAACATTCATGCTGGGTTTTGAAGACTTAGTACAAAAACAAAGAATATAAACTATCTCATTAATATTTTCGTGTACCAAGTTTGTGCTTTGGATGTATTGGGTTAAATAAAATGTATTCTTAAAATTCATTTCACTTGTTTCTTTTTTTTGTGACTACTAGAAAATTTAAAATTAGGTGTGGCACGTATCCTATTTTTATTGGACAGTGCTGTCTCAGAGAGCGGCAGGAAAATGACTCCTTACCCTCCGGTCCTGCAAACTGCTCCGTGCACAGCTCCCAAGCTAGGAAGCAGGTGCTCAGAGGCTGCTGGTCCCTGGGCAGGGGCTGGGCCAGGGGCACTGTCCCCATAGAAACAGTTCTTGGGCAATGTGGGTGAAGGGAGATAGTCCAGCCTCAGCCTCCAGCTCCCCGGGACAGAGACCCTCGGGCCACTCTGCCTCAGGATCCCTGGGCCTTGCTCACTGCAGGGTCTCTGGCAGATGGATGACTGGGTGGGGAGGGTCGAGGATCCCACTTGTCTGGGGCTTCTTGCCAGGATATGAAGAACCTCCAAGAGAAGGAAGTTCACTCTGAGAAAAATCCCCAGACATCCCGGGAGTTGCAGCAGAAGCTGAAGCCACCACCGGCCAAACCGCAGCCGCCATCCCCATCTGCGGAACTGCAGCCACCCACTGCGCAGCCAGCCGAGCAGCGGCAGCAAAACGCCCAAGACACTCTTACTCAGTGCGCCTCCAAAGCTGTTCTGCAGGATCCCAAAAGGCCAGGTCCCCAGCTTGGACCGGTGGGAACCCACCAAGCTGGAGGGCAATCCGGTGACCTTAACAACAAATTGCAAGGAGGGCTGAAAATCCAAGACCCTGGTAAGTCAGATGCCTGGGAGCGTGGGGAGGAGAGGGCCCCTTGCTCTCATGCCAGCCATGTAGTTCCAAATTCACATCGGTCACCCCACCCTGACTCTCCTCAGCACCCTTGGCCTTTACTGGGGGGCCACTGCTCTGGGTGCCCCTGCACCAATCTAGGACTACAGCAGAGAGGGCTGCTAACTTTTGCCAAGGGTGACTGAGAAGTCAGTCGTCAGCCCCTCCTCTGGGGTAAGAATAACGGGGTTGAGGATGGTCAGAGGGTGGGATATGAATCACACACTTAATAGATATGCTGAGTCCCATGAGGTCTGGAACTGAAAATCAGTGCGGCTTCCTAGTTGTGAATTTTCAGAGTAGGCTCCGTTTGAACCTTCCTCTAGGCTCAGTGGAGTCCAGCTCTGCCATGTTCCATTCTCAAACCTTCAGGTGACTAACGAATGCTTTGTTTCATCATCAGATTTCAGGAAATCATACCAGTGTAGCCCGGATAAATACACCCAGCCAGCACGATTCACGGTGAGACAGGCAGTGCGAGAGGCGGACTCTGGCTGCATGTCTGAGAGTGAGCTTGTGTGTGTGTGCCCGTACAGTCTAGAGGCTCCCTTGGCAGCAGTCAGGGACAGGCAGTGGTGATTTCAGAGTGGATAGCCCATTCCTCCCTTTGTTGCCTCCACAAAAACATCTAGGTAGGACCTGTTGCTCAGTGCTAAGCGTAAGTGGAAGGGTGGACAATCTTTTTGGAAAGAGGACAGGAGCCAGAGAAGCAAAATAAAGGGTGTGTTTTAAGCAATGACTAGGGCAGACGCAGCTGGAGCAAGAGGAAGGCGAGACCCGAAGCCAGAGGCTGTCCACCTCAGGACCACCATTCCCTGGGAGCAAGACAGTGTCAGAGCCTCAGCTCCCCTATCCATAAAACGAGGACAATACCACGTCCTCAACAGACGTGGCATCAGGACTGAATGTGGCAATCAACAGAGAAGGCGTCCCAAGCACTTGGCTTAGAGCCGAGCTCACCCTAGGCCACCGGTCCGGGACGTAACTCCTGATGAGAATTACATAAACCAGTCCATGTGGACACAAGTGCAAAGGATGAGAGGCCCTCGTGCTAGCCCTTTCAGGGTGAGGACTGCGCCACTCCTTTCACTTTGATTCCTCTGGCCTTCAAGGAGGCTTAATACAATGTTCTGAGACCAGGAGGCCCAGCAAATGCTAACAAATCTGTTTTGCCTCCTGTCTCGTCCTCTTCTCAGTCAAGGAATTACACACAGCAGTGGTGATCCAGAGTCCCCAGCACCATCGGCATCAACAAAACCTGAGCAACACTACCTTCTGATCACCTAGCAACATCTCCACTCCAAGAGCCACGCCCTCCTGACCCACTTTAGAAGAGGCGGCTAGCTAGGAATAAAACGTGGCTTCTTCCTGGAAAGAATCAAGAGACGGGTCAACTGCGTGAGACCGGGATGAGGGGCAGGGTGCAGGAGGACTGAAGGGGACAGAGAGGGTGGGAGAAGGAAGTGGAGGGCGATGCTGTGCTTCTCTAGGCACAGCCAACGGGAGAACTTGGCTTTGGCCCCCCCAAGTCTCCAGCTCCACTCCTGGCTCTTATTTAGCAACAACAGGTCTCTCAGGGTCTTCAGGATTCTCAGTGGAGCCATTGCCCCTTCCCGCTGCCACATGACTACTGAGATACAGCTGGGGAAGGAGGGGTCGCATCACACCAGAGCAGGCCTGAGGCAGCAGTGGGAACAGGCGGCAGGCAGAGCCCCACGTCCACTGTCAGGCCTGGCCCACAGTGGGCACTCAGCAGTTGAATGGATGATGGGAGGCAGGGATGGTGAAAAGGGCTCAGGATAGGGGGCTGTATCTGCAGGCACAGGACATCTGACCCTGGGAAGGGGAGAGGGACCTGCTTACAAAAATTTACAGGCCTCTTCTTCCTTGGGTCTCAGAGACAGCCAGCAGGCTCTGAAGGCCCCAGGTATCCCCCTCACTACTTCCTGAAGCTGACACCGAGGATCTCCAGCCCTGCCCCCTTCCACCTTGGACTGCTGTGGGGGTGGGGGTCGGGGGCAGTGCCTGAGGCCTTTCACTGTAGGTCACACTGCACTGCCTTTGGGTTAGACGGAAGGAGCCCTACAGTGCAGTGTTCCCTGGGGGGAGCAGCTGGGGAAGGTATGGGGCACACAGATGGGAATATTAAGGTGGGAAGGGCCCTTAGAGATAGAGTGAGAGACAGGGCGAGTGAGCTCCTGAGAGCTGTCCCTCAGAAGCCAGAAAAGCAGGGCATATTATCAGGACTTAGACCTGGGGAGGGGCCTCAGGTATTAAGAAACAGGCTGAGATGCAGAGAGGCCACCAGCAACCTGCCAACTCACAGGACACTTTTTTTTTTTAACATTAAGTGTAGTGACATATGGTGACTTACATATAGCAGATGGGCTATATCTGGCCTGGACGGACTTCTGGGCCCCTGCCAGAACCACCTTGACCCCAGTTAAACCCACATGAGAGTGTGGAGACAGCACAACCCCCTTCCTTCCCCTTGTTCCCCTGCCAGCTAGTCACCTGGTTCTGTCATCATTCCCCTCTATATCCGTCCGACTTCAACTTCAGCTTCCCCACCACCTAAGCTCATCTTCCCATCTGTCTGAGTGATAAAAACCACCACCTCCTTTAGGGAGCAACTATCATTCCTGCTCACCTGCACTCAGAGCCCAATGAACCTGGGGTAGTCTAGGGCCTAGCTTCATCTGAGTGACAGCAAAGAGGAGAGGATCTAGACCAGTCCCTACTGATGTGCAGCTCCATAGTGTCAGTGCCCAAAGGAAAGCAGAGGTCTCTAGGAGGAGGTGGGCCCTTTGGTTGGATACTGACAGTTTCACCTCTGCAGACTTCCTGGGAGGAGCAGCTGGGCCAACCATTTGACCTGCCTGTGTCCGCTGACACGGGCTTAGGGTTGGCGGTTCACCACCAGCCAGAAGCCCTCCTTCAATAAACACCTTTTAAAATGACTCTGGCTTTGTCTGTTTTTCCTTATGTAGGCCAAGGACAGTGCCAGGTGCCCCCCAACCCTCCCCTCCTACTTTGGCTTGTGCTGTGAAGAGAACAGAAAGACCTGTTTTATGGAGAGACGCTTCAGCTGGAGAATAGCTCTGTCTCTCTAGGAATAGGGACAATCTTTAACAGGAAGGATACAAAGCCAAAGGGCCCTGGCCAATCCTGCTGTCCAGTGGGCGGGGTACAAGTTACCAGGGGAGAAACAGACCATCACCATCACTGTGTCACACAAGCAAAGCAGGGGGCACAGGAGCGCACCCACAGACCTCTAAACAGCCTTGGAGATAGCGCTGGAGGTCCTCCAGGTCACTTCCTCACCACTGGGGCAGAACTTGAGAAGGATCCATGCTTTAAAAGACAGATAAAATCAAAGCTTTCCCTGCATTCAAGCAGGAGGAAGGCCAGCCCGAGGAGGTGGGCAACCAAGGTGCTCAGCACTGAGAGGGCAGGTGCCGCCCCAGGGACTCTAAGGCAGCTCTGAGAAAACATCGGGTCAGAGTTTCCTCAAAGCAGACCAAGGGAGACATCTGGTGCTGGCACCTAGAAGAATCAGGCTTCTATTCCCGTGAGATCAGAGGGTGTGACTATGTGTGTGTGTTAACTTCCACAGAGCTTCCTGTGTAGAGGGTGTGTGGGGGGAGGTATGATGAAGCAAGGTTTTTCCTTTAGCAAAGTCACTACAGTCTTTCCTCGGGCACCAGGGAGGTGTGAGAAATACAGAGCAGACTGGCAGAGGCCTGGAATTCAGGACAGCAGACAGGTCATGGTGGGTGAGGGACCCACAAGTGGGGCCCCGATGTGTTTCCCCGGCAGTCCACATATTCATGGCTCTGGAAGACGAGCTGCTCTGAATGGCTCAGGTAGGAACAGGCCAGTGCGCCCCTGGAGAGGAAGTGGGCTTTGGTGTTGTGCCTGGGAAGAAGAGAGCTCTGGCCCTGCTCTGCTGTGTGGGGAGGGTTGGATCCTTCAGACACCCCCGCCTTCCTTCTCCCCATTCTGCTAAGGCCCCTGGGACAGTGGCCCCACCTGCATTCCAGACAGCCTTGTGGTTGTCACACCACAGCCAATGCGGGAGAGGTAGGACCTAGAGAAGGGGCTGAGCCTGCTATGCCCAAGAGCCAACAAAGACTCCCAAAGCCAACTTGGATGACTTGTCCTGTGAGGTGCCGCTGAGCGGAGACTGGAGTCAGAAGCGGGAGGGGCACACCGGGACTCCAAGCCCTACTTACTGGATGTGCAATAGCACATGGTGGACTTTGATTTTCAGCCAGGTACAGATTTTGCTGAGAAAGAGAGAGAACACATGACCATGTTTCACACTGAATAACAACCCGTCAAAAAACTCAGAGCCCTTCAGGGCCTGAGCCTTCACAGCACCTTTCCATCAAAAGTAGCCCCAAACGCCACTGCCCTCCCCTCCCCTCTCCTTTGCCTGAGGTGAGGATGTCATTCTGGCTGTAATGTCATTCGCTCACCGCCACTGGTTTGGCCCAGGCCCAGGCACATGCCAGCCCCTCCCTCGGCAGAAAACAACATAGTCCTCTTCCTCAGCGATTCAGACTAAAGTTTCTAAACCCAAGGTCATGTATTACAAGGATTAACCAAATCTGAGTCTGTTTTTCATTCTAATCTAGGTCCAAACAGACAGAGGCTAGGGACCCTGAACCCATGCACACGGCAGTCTTGGTAACAAGACTGCAGGCCAAATGCTGGCTGCAGGGTTTGCTAAGCAATCACGAAATCTGCTGGGGATTAAAACTGGGTTTCCAACCAGGAAGGCTACAGGAGAAGAGATCAAGGGATACTCACTATGTGTTTTCATCCCATATCCTGTTTGCTACTGTGTAGAATATCTGCCAGCCCAAGGGGCATCGGGTTAGCCCCAACTCTGGCTGCCCCCTTCCACACACAACCACACTTCACACAGCAGCAAGGAGTCACCTTTCACTGGCCAAAGGACCAACGTGTAGGAAGAGGCTGTTGGAGACCCGCCCCACCACGAGGGACAGATGCAGAACCTCAGTGCTCAGCTGGGTCACGGTGATGGAGTAGTAGCTGCTACTGGAGATGTTCAAGATATTCTGGGCATGAAGACCAGGAAAGGGAGGGGTGAGGGTGGCCAACCTTGGAAAAGAGAAGTCAGACAGTTTCAAAAACACCCGGCCTGGCTAAGCCCACCCCCAGTATGTGTTTACTGAGAACCAGTGCCAGGAGCTCTTCAGAGGTATTCTTAATGGCAAGGAATCACCTTTAACTAAGACATCCAGCTGGCTCCAGAGCCAGTGTCATCCTGTGGGACTTCTCTGCATTCAGTCCTGCCCACCCAAAGTCTGAAGCATGTCACTTTACTGCACTACGACTTATTTCTCTGGTCCCAATCCTGACCCCTCACTGTGCAGAGTTCCAATCCTATTCAATGTTATGACACTCATGGTTGTCTCTGCTTCTCCATCTGGGTGCCTGAAGATACCTGGCTACCCAGGCCCAGAGTCACCATGTTGGACAAGGGCTACATGGAAGTGCTGCTGTATAGGTGGGGTTGGAGCCCCGGGACATGGGCGCCCACCCACCGTTATGATGGGGTGGATATCAGGCTCATCAAAGGCCACCGAGGAGGGGCTGAGGCCTGCTGGCTGCACGGCGATGGACCACGGAAACAGGAAAAAGACGACGAGGGAGGAGGTCACCAGGCAGATAAGCATGGCCAGGAACACAGAGAGCTTCCTGTGGGAAAGCAGGAACCAGAGTAGAGGAATAGAGAAGTCTGAGCACCAAGCAAACGTGGGCAGGGTGTGTTCAGCTACTCGTCTCCATATTACAAGGCTGTCCTCCGTGTGCCCCCTCACAACCACAACTGTACTTTTAGCTCCCCAGATGTGCAGGACCAGCTGAGGCTCAGCTGTGGTCCAGAGTGGGTAGGAGCACAGGACTGGGAGGCAGCAGTCTGGTTCCCGTTCCCAGCTCTCTGTACCCACTGGCCCAGTAACTCTGAGCAACCCATTTAACCTCCCTAAGCCTCAGTTTCCTTGTCTGTAAGGTGGAGATAATTGTACCTACCTCATAGAATTTGTTATGAGCTAATGTGTGAAAAAGCACTGATCCCAGGTCCTGGCATAGAGCAAAAGCTCAACAAATGCTGGCTATTCTTACCGGGAGAACTATGTCCTCATGAATCTTGTGAGTTCTGAATTTTAACATTTAATATTCAGAATAGGACATCCTCTGTCCATCTAATTTAAAGTTGAGATACGTGTTAAAGAGACAGCACCTTGTTGGTGTCTTACGAGGGCCACTGACAGAGTCAGATTCTGGTGTAGCAGTCGAAGAGGGCTGAGTGGTGGCCCCCAGATTGAAGCTGAGGACCTTGGGAGGGGATTGCAGGGATTCCTGTCAAAGGGACCCAGATAACGCACAGCGTCACGGCCCCCACCAGTGAAACCGGGGCTGCCTTTGAGGTTCTGAAGTATTTCAGGACAGGGTGCAGCTGGTTTTCCATCTCTACTGGGAAGAGAACAAGCAGGCATGAACTGCCACAGCAAGAAAAGCTCTTAGGAAAAATAATTCCCCCAAACCAACAGCAGCCAGAGCCACTCCCTCCCTCCTGGAAGGATTTGCAAGTGCCAGGGGTCATGTCTGTCTTCAAAAGGGAGGCACGATTCTTGGAAGCAGTGATACTCAGGAGAGGGTCACCAAGTAGACCTAGGGGCATCTACTGTGCCCCAGGCTTCTTAAGCCAGGAAAATCCTTGGAAACAGGGAGCTAGTACATATGAGCTCGGTGATGCTCAGGCTTTCTGAGGGGGACAACCAGTGGAGAAAATTAGGCAGGCAGTCGGTGGGGGGGACAAAGAACAGCCCCAGGCATGATGGCCTGTGGAGCTGGGGTAGGAGGAGGGGCTTACGCGTGCCTGGGCTTCAGCCGCTGGTCCCCATAAGGAATGAGGGCCACCAGCTGCTTCTCCAGCTCTGTAGAGAGAAGGAAGGTGAAAGAGAGGGCCAAGAAGTATCCATGATAAATGTTTCCCGTGTCAGCCTCCCAGAAGCACCCCGCACCCCACAGAGTGACATCAGAAGCATGCCGCGCAGCCCCAGGGCAGGACTGGGAGTGCTGAGCTCCGGTGCCCCTGAGGCTGCCACCTCAGCGTTGCCATCTCTAGAATGGAAGACTTTCATGAACAGGTGTGAAGAATCTCTGCAAGTCTCCAGCAAATCAGAGAAGCCCAGCTTCCATGAGAGGTCATTTGTAACTTCCTGAATCCTAAGGCAGTGCTGCTAAGGGAGGAGAGAGGCTGGAAACCCCCTGGGGCTGAAGAGTAGAACCAGGGCAGGAGGGGGTCTCTGCAGTAAGCCCAGGGAGAGTTAGCATCTTCCTAGCCTGCCTGAAACTGGGGGACCCAACCCCATTCAAGGAGACTCAGAGGGGCCTGGCCCAGGGCCGGCTAGTTGCTAAGAGCCTTTCCTAGATTCCAGGTTGTTTCCAGAGCCTTGAGCAACTCACGTCGAGGAATCTACCCACTGCCCTGGCAGGTGGAAGAAATGACAAAGATGGCATGAGCAGCCCCTTTACAAGGCACACAGGAACAAGTCTTGCTGCTATGGGTGCTGGAGTAGCTGGCAGCCTTGCTGCCAGTGGCTGAGTCAGGGGGCAGGATCACCTTGTTCTCATCCTCCCCAGAGCCTAGCTGGGAGAACGTCTCACCCATTTTTCACTACTGAGAAAAGAACACAGTTCAGTGCTAAGCTTGTTGGTCATTCTGGTTTTAAGTTCTGAAGATTGCCAAGGAGCCCCACTACAATTTCAGCAAGCTCAAGCCTAAGGAAACTAGGGTATGGAAAACTGAGGAGTTACATAGGACTCAGAGACCAGAAATCTCAATGCATTTCAACTCCTTTCATGATTGTAGATCAGCCTACAAGGGGGAAAAGAAAAGCAGAAGTTCTTTCACGCTAAGGGATTTCCATAAGTGAATGGTAGAGCACTTATTTTTTTGGGAAAGTTGCTGAGCTATCATTCACTTCAAGAGAAGGAAGTTGGACAGAGTGGGGGTGGAGGGAGTGGATGGGTGGGTCAGGTGGGCAGCAGTCCAGAGTCTCTACATCCTTTGGAACAAGACTCTGAAAAGGTCTCTAGAGCATCCAGGCAGAAATGCCTGACCTTGTCCTAGATTCAGAAGGGGTGTGGAAGGAAAGATTCCATTCCTGAGGCCCCGGCTGGGGCCACCTTAATAGGAAGGTGGGGATTCTTTGAAACAACAGAGGAAGGAGGTTAGACTGATCACAGGTGTGGCGAAGAAACTTGAATAATCTTGGAGGGGAGCATAAACCTCTTCCTTACTGCTCTGAGGTAGGGTGCTAGGAAAGAATGCCTACGGGAGGGTGGTAGCAACGTCAGTATCTATCCTTCACTAGGAACGGTCAAATCCACATTCTTCCCAAAAGGCTCAAGAGGGGTAGCAGGAGTGGGCAAGATGAGCACGCAGGCCTTCCTGGGCTGAGATAAATGGAGGCTCAGCTGGTTCAGGGCTGAGATCCCGGCTTCTTTCAGCTGCAAGAGGGTGAGATTTCTGGAATGCGCCTTTGGGGATAAGGGCTTGGACAGCACGGTGGCCAGAAGGGCCACGGGCTGGGGCCGGCCCGGCAACAGGTCCCCTTCAGCAGAGTCCTGGGGGAGCAAATGCACCGCGTTGGAGAGTGGAGAGCAGCAGCCCTGGCCTAGCCCGAGGGCCAAGCTGCTTCCTGTCATACTGGGGCTCAGGCCGGGGACAGGAGCGGTCGGAGAGGCTGGGACTTCATCGAGGGACAAATTCAAGTCCCATCAGCCACCTGAGGCAGTTAGCCGAGCCTTGGTACCGCGTCTGTGTTGGGCTAGGAGGCGGCACAGAAGGTGCCTTAGCCCTTGCTTTCCAGAGGTAAATAAGGAGGGTCCCGGGGGCATCTTAACCCACTCCGGAGCGAGCAGAATCGAAAGGGCAGGATCAAGGGGCCAGGCCCAGGCTTTGACTCAGCGCCTAGGGACGCTCCGCCCCGCCCCCTCCCTCCCAGGGCCCAGCCCCCCTGCGCACGTTGGCCAAAGATGTTCTCGGCTCTTCAAAGGTCACCAGAGATCCCGACGCTCCTCTGCAAGGACCAGCCAGCCAGTCCAGGTAGGAGTTCCAAAGAACCTTTATTTTACTGTTCCTTAACTGGTTATCTACAAGTACAGTGGACGTATGAGCGGACCCCAGGGCCCTTCTGGGCCCCTTACAATACAACCCTGACGGTCAAGACAGGTGCCGCCCGAAATCAACCCAATTAATTACACACACCCTGCCGCTCAGCCTCTACCCAGAAGCCCCAATAGAAAACGTTTTAGATACTTAACAGCCTGGCTGGCTTGCAGTCTGAACCCTGGCTTAATATCATTCAAGAGTTGTACTGTAAATAAACATCATGGCTAATGATTGATTTAAAAAACCACGATTCATCATAAATACCAACCAGGTTAAATAATACTATTTTACTACCTCTCCCCTTATGGCTGGGGTCAGGTTCTTCTTTTTCTTTGGAAGTCATTTTCACGAATAACATCTTTCAGTGTTTTTGTCACCTCTCTCTTCACCAACTGTACCCAAGACTCCTTTCTGTACACAGAGGACCTGGGTTCCTGGAAATAAGCTCTTTCCCACTCTCCTGGGGTTAAACCCAAACTTTTTCAGTGAGTTTGCTCCCCCCAAATTTTCCAGCCTTTTCTTCCTGTTCTAGGCTCTCTAGCGCTAGATACCTTTGAACAGATTCCAAACATTCAAGAAGTCATCAGGATTTTCTGTCTTATTCACACTCATCTGCCTGCCCCTGAACTTTAGTGACATTAACATAGGAGCCTGCCTTTCACTCTTCACGTTTCTAATTCCTCCACTCTACTGTAAATAAGATCTGCTCTGATATCAAGAAAAAAAAGGGGTAACTGTTAAATTTACTTCTCCCTTTAACAGAAGAGTTCCTTCTCTATAGGATTAGCACACTGTGAATTTTTTCCCTTAAATAAAAGAAATGTATGCTAAATTACTATACTAGACACTGTTCAGTAGGTGCTGGGGGTTAATTTATAATTAGCACACTCTCCCCTCCCTTCCCTTAAGTGCAGAGGCCCAGAAGATGGATATTCTTCACATCAACGGAGTTTTTAGAAAATCAACAGTGCCAACTACTAAGTCTTGTAGGGAAATGACTTTCTCCTTGAGAAAAGAAGAGTAATATTATTACCATGCTTTAGATGTCATTTCAAAACCACATACTATGAAGCTTGGGGTAGGTTAGAAAAATTATGAGAATAATTCTTGAAAACAACTTCCAAGGTTCATTTTTTAAACTGACAATTAACAGATATCCCCTGAAAAACATCTACATTAACCAAAGTAAAATACTCCACTACAAGCATTAAGAAAAATGGTGCTATAGGAAGTTCAAGTTATACTCTTCAATGCACTAAAATAGAGAAAGTTTTAGCCAAATCAATTGAAAAACTATCTTCCTACAACTCATCCAATAGCTAAAGTGAAATTTTAAGTCTGGTCTTTGATTTGCTCCAAAAAAAAAAAAATACTGTAATACAGGTACTTCCTGTCCTGATAATTCAATGATGGGCTCTACATAGATTCATTAGATTAAAAATAAGCAAGGGCTTCTACCCCACATCCCAACGACAGAATAAAGATCATATCTGAGCAGCAGGCAAAGTTATTTAATACAAGATCACTCTTCAATAGCGATGGCTGTACCAGTCATTGTTGTTGACCTGAAGGAGTTCTGTCACAACCTGCAGGATGTTGTAATCGTGTTTCTTCAGCAGCCTTAGGTTCAGCTGCCTGTCACAGAATCCCATTTCAAAAAGATGGGCCATTAGGGCTGCTGTCTGATCTTCAGAAACTACTGGCTGTGTGGAGTCAAGAAAAGAACACTTTCTGTATAATTTATGTGTTAATCTTGTCACATTAATCTTTCCAGATTTATTTAAAATAATAGGGAATTAGACGCAAGGGCATGGCACTCCTGTCCACTTGATACTAGTGGGTCTTCTGAGGGTGTAAGGACTGGAAGGCCCTGCTTCGGATTAGGTTATGTTTGTACCCGAAACCTAGCAACTAATTAACTGTCCTTAGAACTAGGAAGAGAATGCTGCAGAGGGGGCCATTAAAAGGAAGCATTCTCTGGCCATATGAAGAAAGAGATGCAAGCAAGCTTTGGAAACCCTGTGAAGATAAAGGTAATCATGATGATGGGGCAAGTAGAGCGAGAGAAGAGATTGTTCCTGGAAGACAGCATGGGAGATTTAGTCAGATGTGCAAAGGACCTGGACAAAAAACTGCTTGGGAAATTATACGTTGGGCCACCTTCTTGGCATTTTTAAATTTTTTTTAAAGACTAGAAGCAATCCGGGCAAGAGGGAGCTAACACTGATTTACCCTGCTCTTTGGGCCAAACCCTGTGGTGGACACATTACCTTCCTAAATTCCCCTAATACAGAGAATACGCTAACTCTTAACATTTACTTACCAACTGTGCTGAGTATGAGTTCTCTTATGTATGAAAATGGAGATACAGAATACCACCTGTTTAGCAGGGTTATTCAGAGGATTAAGATGACAAAGTATGTCAGTATGTTGAGCACAGTCTCTGGCATTTCTCTCTATGCTTAATTCCACTGTTCCCTTCTTCCCTCGTTTCAAAATAAATTACCCATCCTCCTTTCCAGGTTAGTCCTGCCACGTGTACTTTGTTTTGTATCTCATCACCTCTTGCCACCTCAGGAACCTTTTTCTATTAATTATCCTGTCTCATCTTGATTGTTAACCTCCTTCACTACTGGCTTGCCCATCTTTAAAAACATCTCCCTCTGCCACGTGTATCCAGCCTTCACTCTCTTTCCCCTTTGCGGTCTAGTTACTGGGAAGTCAGGCATACCGGCACCCTCCACGTCCCCCCACCCGTCATGCTTCTCTGTAGCATCTGTGCTGCTGGCCATGTCCTTCTCATTCAAAGTTCCAGCAGAGAACTTCCTCCTCATTTTCAGTCTTCTTTGCAGGGTCTGCCCTCTTCCCAGGATCCTTAAAGGCTGCTTCTTGCTTTACCCACTCTTCAGGGAAAATCTCATTCAATCATGTGGCTCTTGCTATAACCTCTATACAAGTGATTTTATCTCCAGGCCAAATCTCTCCTCTGTGATCCAGATGTACACACTGACTGCACTCTGGGTAACTTTTCCTGGATGTGCTGCAAATTCAACACTATTCTTTTTCCTTTTCCTCCTGCCCAAATATGTCCTTCCAATGTGTCCTCTCTTAATGAATGGTACTATTGATTACCTAAGCCAAAACTTGGGATTTATCCTTTCTAGCCATTTAATCATGGTCTCCAAGTTCTGCCATTTCTCTATTTTTCTTCTATCCTACTTTTCCACCTACACATGGATTCTCGAATGGTTTTCTCTACTGGTTCCACCAGCATCCACACTATAGTGGAGTTCTCTTACTAAGAACAAATCTGATTACGTTAATTACTTCCCTAAAACTCTTCAGTGGCTCCTCCCACTAGCCTTAAAATGGAAACCACTTAACACAGCATCTTTGGTCTTTCTCACCCTTCTGAGCCTAAATTCATCTCCCAGGCTCACATTTCCCAGTCTTTTTACTGGCTACTTTCTGTCTGCGATGCCCTTCCTAGCACTCTTCCCTGGTGAACACTTATTTTGTCTTTAGGATTCGTTTGGGCATCATCTACTAGGAAGCTTTCCGTGGCCCCACCCAGGCTGAGGTGTCCTATCTGTCTGAACTTCACACTGTACTCTAAATGTCTGTTTACCTCACTTGTTTCCCACCATCTTTGGGCAGGAACTGGTGTCTTACTCATCTTAAAGTGCCAGCACCCCACACACAGTAGCTCCTCAACAAACATGAGATCTTCTTCCTTTCCTCCCTTAACTGGGCTAAAATTATCCAGCTAGAAAGTGATGGAACAGCATGTTAACCAAAAACTAAACCTAAAAGCTCATGCTTTCTACAATGCCATGCTACCCTCCAACCAAGATAGATGCCATCACTTTCACTGATGACTCCTATCTGGGTCAGGAAAGTAAAACAAGCTTACCTGTGCAGTAACTGGTGGCCCAGCAAATAAGGCCTTATATGCAGAGGCAGCGACAGACAGAGCCCCCTTCACCAGTCCTCCAGCAATGCTGCTCCCATGGTGGTGGTGCCTGTGCAGGAAAACCAGATTATCTCCCCAAAGAAACACAAACCATTATCTGCCTACAAGATAATCTGGGCACTAACCCTCGAAAAGAAAATGAGATTTCCTTGAGAAAAACATTAGATGTAAAAAGAGAATGTGAATGTTTTCTTGTCAGCTTTATAGTTACAAATCTTGGTTTAATGGAGGGTTTAATTCTGCTGCTGCAAGATATGGGCAGTGCAGAAAACACACCACTCTGGTTAGCACCAGCTTTCAGTCCCAGCTGAAAACTGATGTGGTCAAGGGCACAGTGGGGTATTGGCAGTCTGTCTGCTCAATCATCATCTCAGAGGCAACAACTCCCGAAGAAAATGTGATTTTCTGGACACTATAGGACAGTGGCCACTTTGACACTGCTCTGAGATGACTGGGAGCAGAGAGGCAGGTGTGTATAAGACAGCTACTAAGATGCACAGTGGGCTTGACCTTCCTGCCTTCTCCCCTGGTACGAAGGGTGAGTTGAATTTAAGGGCACTTCCTTCTAGTTTGGAATGCGAATAATCTTAAACACCTTTAGCCCTCTGTTCAGGTGCAAACAAGCTTTATAGAAGTACAAGCAAGAAGGAATCATGGCTCTCTGGAGGTGGCACATCCTGAGAGGCTTGTTTAAGCAAAGCAGTACTAGGATATCCACCTGCTTCTGAAGCAGAGGCTGCACAAGGTCCAGTTACCTTGAGTAGTCGTAGCTCTTCTGCCTGCTGTTTACAAGTCCTGATGAGCCTCTGGGCTCTAAAAGCAAAAGAACTGTTGGTTAGACGCAGCATCCGTAAATGCCTAGTGTTTTGTAACTCACAGCAAGGCTACTTTTGAGGCAGGTGGCGTTTAAATTTTTTTTTCTTTTTTTTGTAATGTTTGGAAATTTTGCAGGTGATTTCATAAGGAGAAACTGTCTAGAATGCAATGCAAGGTGACTTACTTACTGCATCAGAAAAATTAATTCTATAATCCTATCACACGGATTTATTAGTTCTTAAGTACTTCCAAGATTTTTTTTTGAGGAAGAGTGGAAAGTGACTGTAAGCGTCCACTCACAACTTCAAGGTGCTGTTCTCCTTATTTTATAGATAAGGAAACAGAACTGCAGGTGTTACAAACCTGCTGAACCAGTGCAAGATCAGTGAGGAAAGGTGGTTGGGGCTCAAATCTAGACTGGTCTGGCTCCAAAGCCTGTGTTCTTTCCACTATAACACAATGCTGACCTCTATGAGGTCTCATTTAATACACATCAAGCTACAAAATATAAAAAAGAAGAGAAAAAAAGAGTATGAGGGAAGAGAAACAGTGAAATGGCACATTTCTAAAAACTGCCAAGAATCACAAAGATAGAGTGTATATTTATACCTGGTTTCCATTAGAAAGGAGCACAGAGAAAGAGAGAAAGCTCAGGCTGGCCATTACCTCCTCTGAGCTGATCGGGAACTGAAGAAACTTCTGGTATGATAACTGGTAAATTCACTCCTGGGGAACCAAGATGCTGTACACAAGGAGGGCTCCTTTCAGAAAGACAAAATATCAAAATTAAGTTGAAAAGGCACCTAGGGTAACAGTGGAGAAACAGTAAACAGCACAGTAGTGGCAAATTCTCTACAAAGGCTTCACAGTTCTGATTCAGTTCACATGTCTATATTTAGGGGTCACGTGGGAAGGGGTCATTCTGCTTCTGGTTTTCCTCTTCACCCACAGTCAAGTAGAAAGACTGGCTTCAGTCTGGTCACTTCCCCCAGTATCAAGTGGTACTGATAAAAGAGAAATAACTAGCTCCTTGGGAGAATAAGGTTTAAATTATAGTCAAGATTCTACCATTTTCCATACTATGAGAGGGCAATGACATAGATAGATCCAGGAGAGAAAAATAATTTCTATCTGGTTTTATAGCATTTTTTTTCCATACTAAACTTTGTAATTACATTATATGTGGGTTAATATGAGAATGGGTTTTTGCTGCTTTTGTTCATGAGTTAAGAGCACAGGAAGGCAAGACCTAGCAATGTTTGTGTTTAAAAACTGGCTCTCAGTGATCAAAACATAAGTAGATGGATTATACTCAGGTAATTAAGGTTACCTAAGTATTTCCTTAAATCCAGAACCCATAAATACTGGGAAGTACGAGTTTTATTCATTTAAATTCAGACTTTACTAAGGGAAATAGACTCTTCTCATTCTGACAAAAATACAGATTTTGAGATGAAGTTGATTCCTCTTTATTCCACCTTTGAAGAACAGCCCGGCTGAGAGGATGTGGATGGTACCTGGGCAGATGTGGTGGTGGCCCCACCACCTCTGGGGTTAGCGGCACTGTGTCCAGAGTCTGTGAGGTCATGAGGATATTACTGATGCTGTGCCCCTGTGGCTGGCTCTCCCCTTCCGGGGGTCTCTCCTCAGCCTCAACCCCAGGATCGCCTTCAGCCCCTTGCTCTGGGCCTGGCTGTGAGAGCGCCGAGCTGTACATGGAGTCCCCCAGGGGGCGGCTGGTATCAAAGCACTCAGGGAGGATGATGATGTAATCCTCTGAGGAAGCAGAGGACTGACTCTGAACTTCATCTTTGAGCTCCTCTTCCTCCTCCTCCATGACAGCTCTTTCCTCAGCGATATGGACAACCTCCTCCCTCAGGTCTCCAAGTGGTCCCTCTTCAGGTGAGGCAAATTTCACTGAAGAATGAAAGCAACCAATTCTAAGATATAAGCTCAAAGCAGCCCCTGGTGCTACCCTTAGCTGGTAAAGCCTTGTGGGTCATAAGCTACAATGATGAAATCCAGAGGAGAGGGGTGAACCAGAGGGAAGGGCTGCTGCTGGAACCACAGTCTTGGCCAAATTCTAAATCTGAAGCCTACACAAAGCCAGACAGCTCTGAAGCTCACAAAAACAAGGTAGGCAGAAACATCCAGGCTTCTGAGAAGCAATGTTATCTTAAAACAAGAGGCCCTATATCCCTTTTCCTCTTCATGTGATACTTAATACTGAGAGAGTTAAAATCAGAACTAATATACTAGCTAACAGTGCTGCAGAAAGAAAATGTTAGCTGGCGTATACTGCAGGGATGTGTGCCAGTTCTCCTCTTCTTTGCAAAGTAACAACTACATGCATACGTTGGATACACTGGGTTGGTTCCAGACTGCTGCAATGGAGACACTACAGCAACAGAGCAAGTCAAATGAATTTTTGAGTTCCCAGTGCACATATAGAAAGTTATATTTATACTATACTGTACCTCATTTAGTGTGTATGTAATAGCATTATGTTGAAAAAATATATTTTAATTTAAGAATACTTGATTGCTAAAAAATGCTAACCATTATATGAGCTTCAGTGAGCTGAGTCTGAATTCTTTTGCTGGTGTAGAGTCCTGTCTTTATGTTGATGGCTGCTGACTGATCAGGGTGGTAGTTGCCGAAGATTGTGGCAATTTCTTAAAATGAGGTAACAGTGAACTCTGCTGCATCAATGGACTCTTCTGATCACATTTCTCTATGCATATGGCATGTGATGCTGTTTAATGGCATTTTACCCACAGCAGAACTTCTTTCAAACTGGAGTCTCCAACCCAGCTGCTGCTCTATCAACTAAGTTTATGTAACATCAAAGATCACCAATCACAGAACACCTTAACAAGTACAATACTGATGCAAAAGTTTGAAACGTTGCAAGAATTATCAAAATGAGACAGACATGAAATGAGTAAATGCTGTTGAAAAATGGCACTGACACACTTGCTTACCGCAGGGTTGCTACAAACCTTTAATTTGTAAAAAACACAGTATCTCTAAGTGCAATAAAGTAAAGCTCAATGAAATAGAGATGCTTGTAGTCATGGTAGGGAACTGGCAAAACATGGATGAGGAAAAGAAAAAACGAAATTTAAAAAGTACTTATAATCTTATCAGAGATAACTCCTGGCAACATTTTCGTACAAGTCCTTCCAGATTTTTATGTTACACATCTGTATAGAAGTGTGGAGAAAAAATATATATGTGTGTATTTTAAAGAAAAATAAGACACATATTTAGCATCATAGGTCAAATTTCATTATAATAAACACAAAAGATTTTCCTATATTATTTTTATGCACTAGAATTTAAATTTTTGGATAATTCTTGGAATACATGGTATTGGTTCTACCATACCAAGGGATCTGATATCTAGAAATTTCTGCTATAAGGGATTCTATTAGAGCAGAATTTAACTTTGAAAACTTAGCTTGATACTCCTAATTCTGCCCACACTTCCTGGATTGTTGCCCTTGGAGACAGGAGACAACTTAGCTGCCAATGGGGGGATCTCTGCTAAGAAGCTCTGTCCTTACTGCAGAGTTCAGGCAGCACAGCTGGTTGCTACTTCTCTGGGGCATGCAGCTGTATTGCTGCCCGGAGAACTGAGTTATGGTGGCTGCTCTGCTCCTGATGCTAGAATTAAAATGGTCAGGTGGAGTTTGTATAGAGCAAAGAAACAACCATGATCCAAACTCTAAAAAAAACCACCCTACCTCCAGTCTCAGTGAAGAAGAAAATTCTACCTACTCAGGCCTGACAATAATAACTACTAAGTGGGGGGACTCAGGAACACTCACTGTGCAAGGACTTCTGTCTGTAAGGTGGGTTGTGATCTGGGGCAGCGTCCAAGGTAAGAGATCGGATTACAGTCTCACACACGAACTGGGTCCCACTCAGGTCATCTTCTGTTTCTTCCACTGAAGCAGTGTTCTCAGGACTCCTCTTTACTGACACTGTGCAATCTGGAAGACACGAACCTTGTCTGCACTTGGTGTTCAGGAGCCTTCTCCAGTCACATACCCCTGCTGATACCACACCAAGGAGTAGCTGCAATCTGTACCATGTAATGTGAGGAAACTTGAAAAAAATGCTAGAAAACCCATTCACATGATAAGGCAAGGTTAGTAGGGGTTATGTGTAAAAATAGTGGTATGGAAGGAGAGGATGCAAGCACTTTACAAATATTTAATCACTTACCAGAAAATACTTTAAATCCCACCCCCTCACTCTCTTCCTGTATCTGCCCCAAGCCTGGTTTCTCTATTAAAGGGCTGTCATGTGGCAGTGGAGACATGCACGGAGTCATATCTGGAGAATGAAGACAGAAGAAACATCAACCAAGAAAAAGCATCACATTGTCAACAATCAGTGTTCAGAAGCAGCAGCTCATAGGCTTCTTGCCTCCTGCCGGGCTAAAACAAACCCAGGTTATGTGTCAAGGCCTACTGTAAAGATTTTTCCAGACCATCAGGTGTGCAGCTATCTCAGATCAATTAATGCACGAAGGATCATAAACAGCTATTTGGCCTGGAAGGCCATGGCCAAGACATGAACCATGAATGTAAAGGAACAAAGATGTACAAGTGTCTAGAGAAAAATGGAGGAGAGGGTCCCTTTATGGTGGGGAAGCCTTGCATAAACTTGCATCATTGCCTCTGACAGACAAAGGGAAAAGAAGGAAAAGGGACCCAAGGGTGCAGTTTTAGCATGACATATTGGGGAGAAATCCTTGCCATCTATTTCCTCAGAATAAATCAGTTAACTACTAGAATCTAGGCTGTAGTACTTTTGTGCCTATTAATAAGACAAAGTGGACTGAGTGACATTCTTACCTACAGGGGTGTTGTGGGGCACTCTCTCCAACTCTTGGACGATGTTTATATCCAACAGTTCAAAAGACAGCAGGTCCTAGAAAAAGTAGGCAATGTTAGGCTACTTGCAGTGCTCACTGGAGCCATATTTTGTCTTGATGGGACTGACAGGCCATGGAGCCCCACACCTTCTGGGATTCAACTCTGTTCTAACTTCAGTCAAGAGAAAACAAGAAGAGTTTTCTTCAACCAGATGTTCAAATAACCAGATGTCAGGAAAGAGAGAAAAGTGTATTGGGGTAAAGGTGAACCACACAGGCAGAAATAAAAGGCAACTAAAGAGAATTCATGGGGAAGCACAAGACTGAGTTCCCAAATTGAAGAGGAAGCATTTAGTTTGGAAACTTGCTTCCACAGGTCATCTCCTTGGCATTCAATGCTTCTGACTGGATCAAAGTGGGCATATTTCTAACTTCCTGGGCATTACCTATGGCTATACCACCTTTTCAACAAGATAAGAACTCTTCCCCCCATGCTTTCTGTCCTTTGACCCTCCTCAGAGTGCTCTGTTTTCTACCTGGGCAGTCAGGAGGTCCACAGATGGGATGTAGAGTTCCCTCTCGCTGCCAACGTTTTTTGTCTCCTGTGGGGTGCAGGTTCCTGTCCCTTCTGTCTGCTCAGCTGCTTCACCAAGCTGAATTTCTTCTTTAGCTGGAAGAAAAGCTTCCTATACAGATAAAAGCATTGGGCCACGTTTTAGGCCCTTAACAGAACTCAAAAGGCAAGTTGCCTCCCTAAAAACAAAAACAGTGCTGCACCTCAACATGTTTTAAAACTTTTTTGTAATTTTAGATTTACAGAAAGTTACCAACACAGTACAGACAGTTCACTCATGACCCCCTTCATCTAGCTTCTCCTAATGACAACAGCTTAGATTACCCAGAGTAATCTAAGTCAACAGTCAAACCCAGGGCACTAATATTGGGTGACTAAATTTAAGCAGTAAACCTTCTAAAGAAGTACCTAACTAATACAGGGAAGTTGCCTAAAAAAACTACACCAGGTAACAACCAGTGCAAGGCTTCATTCGTATTTAGGGAACACACGAGGGATATTCAGGAGAGATAATGTTAAGGAGCAAAGCCATCAGCCCAGCAGTTCCACAGGCCAGGCCAGGTAGCCCTAGGTTCCCTTCTTGTTCAGCAAAGAGGATGGTAATGTGTCACTAGAGATACAAAAGCATTGAGGGACGCCTGCACCAAGATCCTAAGGAAACATCGACAGAGCCCCTGAGGACTAGGCCCAATACAAGTGCACTGATGTGCTGGGGGAGTGGGAGGAAGCCAGCTTTTCTAGATTTTTGGAAGAATGACCAGCTGTAAGTAGGCTCTTTTAGTTTTAGTGACCCCTTCCAATGCTCACCTCTTGTTGGCAGGGAAGGCCATCAGCTTTGCTTGAGCTGATCACACCCTTTTCAAGGTTATCAGGGCTCTCTGTTGGGGGGAAAGGATCCACTATGATGCTGCACCAGACACGAGGCCCAAACTGCTGGCCTTTATGAGAAAGACGCCAATGGGAAGTGTATGTTCCCTCCAAGGCTGGGGCAATGAATTCCACAGACACAACTCCCACATGGCCAGCCTTTAGGCAGGGAACCAAAACATCTTTCTTTTCTGTAGAAGCCAAAGTCAGGTTTCCCCACATGAACTTAAGCTGAAAAGAACAGTGACAAGAGAAAGCAAACTTGTTAGCTGAGCACCTTGCCACTTCAAATCACTTCATCCTCACATTTTGCGGGAAAAAATACCTTTGTATCTGCACTCCACTTTACATTTCCTGTATTCTTCATCCTCCAGTGTTTGATAAACTTGGTCCCTGGCTGAAGGTGGGTTCCATCAGGCAAATTCTCATCCACAAATGCTGCACTGAGGGTTGGCATAACTGGGGCACAGGGCTGCAATGGAAGCCTGAACAGAAATTCAGAGACTTAAGTCACTTGCTGTTGGGTACCATAGCCTCTAGGTATCTCACACTGTGGTTCAAGAGGCTGACTGTGACTCTAAAGGATGTCCTAATGCATTTGCCTTAAAAAACAATACTAATTAAGAACTTTTAAAAAACAGGACAGATCTGACTCCTGAGCTAAAAAGCAATGGTGAGGACAACTAAAAGGGTCCATAAATAAAAACAACTAGAGGGTTAGGTTCTTAAAATATCTGCTCTTTTTGCTTCAAATCCAGTCTGCCTCCAGTAATGAGAGGTCACACCTGTGAGTTCTGAACGATACTGGTTTCTATCTTTCTGAAGGCGGCAACAAGGCAAGGGTTCAAAATAACTTCCAAACCACCCTTTTAAGAACGCTAGGATTAGAGAATGGGAAGTCCTAAGTATTTGGGTGTTAGGAGCTACTAATAAATAAGAAGTTGACTGAAGTTCCAGGCCTGGAGGGCTGAATGTAGTCTTGGCTCCTGCCCTAGCCCTGAGCTTACATCAGGGTGTTAGACTGCAGCAGGCTCTCGGGTCTGCCCAAAGGGGACCTGGGGCTCTGGAGTCCATGGATCGAATTCCACAGATGAATCTTCCTGTGGAGCTTAAGTTGCTTTTTAAGTTCCTTGACCTCTGCTTTACGCTGTTTCTTTTCAGCTCGCAACCTTTGCTTTTCTGCTTTAAGGAAGTTCTTGTCGACCTGTTTCTGGAGCCTGTGTAGTAATAAATGAAAGTCTTAAAGAACAAACCTCACAAACAAATCTTGAAGCTATTTTAAGCCACTTGTACTCCATCAGTGTTAACTTCTAGTTTAGTTTCTTAATTTTTTTCTGTAGTTCTCATTTCATTAGCTTTGGATAATTGTCCCCAGCATTGCACATCAACTGGAAATGGGCAGGAATGAAGGAGACTATTTGTTAGTTTTGTGATCATAAGCTGTCACCAGAATGAAGAAGCCAGTCAAAGAGCAAGCATCCTGGGTATATATGGTTTTACCTGGCTTGTTCCAGAGCAGCAGGAAGACGAGGAGGAGAAAATCTTGAGTGAGAGAATGGTTCAGAGGAACCCACAACAGGTCTCCGCAACTTCAGCAGGACATGATTGGGGTCATGGGCATATGGCCCCAATTCACAATCTTCACAGATATTATAGGATGGGCATAGGCTGTGGGGAAAAGATGGCACAGTGGAAAGTCACCGAGGTAGGGAGATATGAGACCAGACTTTCGTATTTGCTCCATTACCAGCTATGTAGTAACCTGAGCATGTTCCCTGACCATGTCTCCATTTTCCTCATTAGTAAACCTACATCTATTTCAAAGGATGATTTATGGAAGGAAGCAAAATACAAAAGCATCAGGAACAACAGGGAGACTATCCTTGGTGATCTAATTTTGAGTTGAGGAACATAATTTTGTCTGGCTCTGTTAACTCAAATGCATATCTGAACATAATCTGAATAGTTACCCTTCAAATAGTTATTTTTTCTCGTGGGTGAAGAGTAGCTTGTTTCCAATGCTCAGAGATAGAGTACAGCTGATTTCCCCTTACCTACCCAGAATGCTAAGAAGGCCTGCTTTAAGGTGTACTAATTCTCTCCAAGGTACCGCTTACCTGCATTGGTAACGCACACCAACAATCCTCCTTTGGCAGCTGCTGCAAGCAATATGCCAGCTGAACTGGTTTTCTGGCAAAAACAGCGTTTCCTCTGAAATAGGCATTGAGACTTCTGAGGGACAGGAGCTTGGCGATGGGTTCTGGAGGACAAGTTTCTCATGTAATTTCTGTTCAAGCTTCTCAACCGTTTCTTTAACTACTTGCTCGCGGAACTAGAATACAAAGCAGAAGATGGGGAAAAATATTGGAAAAAATCAGTTCCAATATTGGAAAAGGCATGAAAATACCAAACAGACCTGAAACCTCACCACCTCTGGCATAACTACTACTGAACAAATGGACAAAACATAGCAAAGGGTTTGTTCCCTCCACAGCTAAACTGGTTCAAATACCAAGAAATCCTTTTGATGCATAAATTTCTAACTTTTTCCTTCTCATGTGTGGAGATTTGTCCCTTTGCCTTACATCCTCAGAATTAAACTCCCTCTTTTTCTGACGTATCACTGTAGAAGTTAGAAGCTTTCTTGATTGGAACTGCTCTGGTTTGGAAACGATTAGCTACCACTCTCCATTCACCTGCACCAGAGGCAGCAGTTTGGTTTTCTATTTCTTCTGTGTTCCCCCTGTGCCAACACTGCTGCTAAAACCCAAGCCAGAGAGAACACTCACTGTCTCCAGGTAGCTTGTGAACCAGTCTGGAGGCTTGTCCGGAGTCTGCTCTGCTTCACATGGAGCAAGTGGAAACTGCTGTGAGAAAACACAATCCAAGATCTTGGAGGTTACTACTTTTTTCCTATTTAAAATAATCTTCCTGAAGTGTATTATTTTGAGGCTTCCTTCATCAAATAATACAAATATATAGTGAAAAAAAAAAGAGTATGAAGGGAGATAAAAGGAAAATAAAGTCTTTATGTCACCATATTCACCCTCTCTCTGGAAGTCGCCATTACCAGTTTCAAAAAGTCAGACAGACAGTGTACAATAACTCCCAAATCTTAGACCGGAGACAGGCATGAGGTTAGAAAAACTCAGAGATAGGGCCATTCCTTTCATACCTGTGCTGCACGCTCCTCTGGGGTCTTCATATTTGATCCCAAGACTCTCACCAGCGAAGAATAATGTGCAAGTGGCTTCTTCCCTGCCCTCGTAACTGGTCGTTTTTCTGCTACAGTGGGGGGTGGGCCTTCCTCACTGACATGGTAGCCTTCGTGGACTTGCATCTGCAGCTGGTTTCCCTGCTTAACTGCCATCTGAAAGCATCCATTATAAAATAAAAACAGGTTGTGTGATTCTCCTTTCCCAAATGAAATTTCAAAGCTATCTACGCAGAAGAAGTGTGGTGAATTATGCTGGCAAGTATCAGGATTTATCTTTATTAAATCAAATGATATATATACCATGTTAACACTTAGCCTGCCATTTCTTTGCCAAGAATGTTAAGAATATTTTGTTATTAAATTCGACTTTCCAAAAAGGTTAATAATCCCAGACTACCAGAACCCAAGAACCTCAAAGCTATATCCTATAATTAAGCATTTACTTTTCCGTTAAGAATAGTATTTTGGAAAGCCTGCTTAAGTGGTCACCTCTTTCTCAAGGGCATTGTCTTAAAAATCCTATTTTGAAAATTACTTCAAGGAGCATTTGCAGTTCCATGAATGTACTCCAGTGTCTAAGAAATGATTAAGGGTCAACTCCATGGGGTTCTAGCTTCCCCCCTTGTCACCCAGTGACAAGAAAAACTGTTCTTTTACCTATTTTTACACATTAGACTTCTTAATATTCCATTTATAGCATTCCATTGCCAAACGTCTGAACGCTATTATTTTAGATCAGGGATCAGCAAACTTTCTTAAAGGGCCATTGTCGATAAAATTAAAGTTCCTGCGGCCAGGATTCTCACCTGGCCCTGGTTGGCTGGCTCACTACACAGGTGTAGGCAATATGTTGTTATTGACTCTGTATAAAGAGCTCTGCCCAGTGCTCTGGGTGACATGGTGGCCCAACTGCAAGACTGCAAGAGAGCAGAGAGGCCCATAGGCAGAGACCAGCTAGCTACATGCAGACTCGCTCTGAGTGGATGAGAATTTAGTGATTGACCTGCCACCATGGAAATAAAGTTGGGTATAAACTCTTTCACCCCAAGAATGTTCTACTGTCATTTACTTGGTTATGCTGAATCCATAGTGAACTTGCCGAGGGCTGAAACACATTGCCAAAACAGCCATATAATAAATATTTTAGGCTTGCAGGCCATACAGTTTATATTAGTTACAGCACAAAAGCATGCAGAGACAATACACAATGAATGAGCGTTAACTATTCCAATGAATAAAAAAAAAATGCTCAAGAAATGACTATAATGAGATGGGTCAAAATATAAACAGGTGATCTTAAGTTTTTATTTATTTTTTGGTATCATTAATCTACAATTACATGAGCAACATTATGATTACTAGACGCCCCCCATCATCAAGTCCCCAGCACCTACCCCATTACAGTCACTGTCCATCAGCATAGTAAGATGCTATAGAATCACTACTTGTCTTCTGTGTTGTACAGCCCTCCCCGTGCTCCCCCTACATTATGTCTGCTAATTGCAATGTCCCTTTTCCCCCCTTGTCCCTCCCTTCCCACCCATCCTCCCCAGTCCCTTTCCCTTTGGTAACTGTTAGTCCATTCTTGGGTTCCGTGAATCTGCTGTTGTTTTGTTCCTTCAGTTTTTTTCTTTGTTCTTATACTCCACATATGAGTGAAATCATTTGATACTTGTCTTTTTCTGCCTACCTTATTTCACTGAGCATAATACCCTCTAGCTCCATCCATGTTGTTGCAAACGGTAGAATTTGTTTTCTTCTTACGGCTGAATAATATTCCATTGTGTATATATACCACATCTTCTTTATCCATTCATCTACTGATGGACAATTAGGTTGCTTCCATTTATTGGCTATTGTAAGCAGTGCTGTGATAAACATAGGGGTGCATATGTCTTTTCAAACTGGGCTGCTGCATTCTTAGGGTAAATTCCTAGGAGTGGGATTCCTGGGTCAAATGGTATTTCTATTTTGAGTTTTTTGAGGAACCCCCATACTGCTTTCCACAATGGTTAAACTAATTTATATTCCCACCAGCAGTGTAGGAGGGTTCCCCTTTCTCCACATCCTCGCCAACATTTGTTGTTGTTTGTCTTTTGGATGGCGGCCATCCTAACTTGCGTGAGGTGGTATCTCATTGTGGTTTTAACATGCATTTCTCTCATGATTATCAATGTGGAGCATCTTTTCATGTGCCTGTTGGCCATCTGAATTTCTTCTTTGCAAAAGTGTCTGTTTAGCTCCTCTGCCCATTTTTTAATTGGCATATTTGCTTTTTGTTTGTTGAGATGCCTGAGCTCTTTATGTATTTTGGATGTCAACCCCTTATTGGATATATCATGTATGAATATATTCTCCCATACTGTAGGGTGCCTTTTTGTTCTATTGATGGTGTCCTTTGCTCTATAGAAGCTCTTCAGCTTGATATAGTCCCACTTGTTCATTTTTGCTTTTGTTTCTCTTGCCTGGGGAGATATGTTCACGAAGAAGTTGCTCATGTTTATGTCCAAGAGATTTTCCCTATATTTTTTTTCTAAGAGTTTTATGGTTTCATGACTTACATTCAGGTCTTTGATCCATTCTGAATTTACTTTTGTGTATGGGGATAGACAATGATCTGGTTTCATTCTCTTACATGTAGCTGTCAAGTTTTGCCAACACCAGCTGTT
The DNA here is from genome assembly GCA_032199065.1 of Smutsia gigantea. Classification (NCBI taxonomy): domain Eukaryota; kingdom Metazoa; phylum Chordata; class Mammalia; order Pholidota; family Manidae; genus Smutsia; species Smutsia gigantea. Next base: position 67,065 of record JAVSCE010010784.1, on the reverse strand, counting down.
GAAAAGGCTGTCATTTCCCCATTGTACAGCCATGGCTCCTTTATCGTGTATTAATTGACCATATATGTTTGGGTTAATATCTGGACTCTCTATTCTGTTCCACTGGTCTGTGGGTCTGTTCTTGTGCCAGTACCAAATTGTCTTGATTACTGTGGCTTTGTAGTAGAGCTTGAAGTTGGGGAGCGTAATCCCCCCTGCTTTATTCTTCCTTCTCAGGATTGCTTTGGCTATTCAGGGTCTTTTGTGGTTCCATATGAATTTTAGAACTATTTGTTCCAGTTCGTTGAAGAATGCTGTTGGTAGTTTGATAGGGATTGCATTGAATATGTAGATTGCTTTTGGTAGGACAGCCATTTTGACAATATAAATTCTTCCTAGCCAAGAGCATGGGATGAGTTTCCATTTGTTAGTGTTTTGATTTCTGCTAAGAGTGTCTTGTAGTTTTCAGAGTATAGGTCTTTCACTTCCTTGGTTAGAGGTTTATTCCTAGGTATTTTATTCTTTTTGATGCAATTGTGAATGGAATTGTTTTCCTGATTTCTCTTTCTGCTAGTTCATCATTGGTGTATAGGAAAGCAACAGATTTCTGTGTATTAATTTTGTGTCCTGCAACTTTACTGAATTCAGATATTAGTTCTAGTAGCTTTGGAGTAGAGTCTTTAGGGTTTTTTATGTACAATATCATGTCATCTGCAAATAGTGACAGTTTGACTTCTTCTTTACCAGTCTGGATGCCTTGTATTTCTGTTTTGTCTGATTGCCATGGCTAGGACCTCTAGTACTATGTTGAATAACAGTGGGGAGAGTGGGCATCCCTGTCTTGTTCCTGATCTTAGCTGAAAAGCTTTCAGTTCTCACTGTTAAGTATGATGTTGGCTGTGGGTTTGTCATATATGGCCTTTATGATGTTGAGGTACTTGCCCTCTATACCCATTTTGTTGAGAGTTTTTATCATGAATGGATGTTGAATTTTGTCGAATGCTTTTTCAGCATCTATGGAGATGATCATGTGGTTTTTGTCCTTCTTTTTATTGATGTGGTGGATGATGGTGATGAATTTTGGAGTGTTGTACCATCCTTGCATCCCTGAGATGAATCCCACTTGACCATGGTGTATGATCGATCCTCTTGATGTATTTTTGAATTTGGTTTGCTAATATTTTGTTGAGTATTTTTGCATCTATGTTCATCAGGGATATTGGTCTGTAATTTTCTTTTTTGGTGGGGTCTTTGCCTGGTTTTTGTATTAGAGTGATGCTGGCTTCATAGAATGAGTTTGCAAGTATTCCCTCCTCTTCTATTTTTTGGAAAACTTTAAGGAGAATGGGTATTATTTCTTCTCTATATGTCTGATAAAATTCAGCGGTGAATCCTTCTGGCCCAGGGGTTTTGTTCTTGGGTAGTTTTTGATTACTGATTCAATTATGTTGCTGGTAATTGGTCTGTTTAGATTTTGTTTCTTCCTTGGTCAGTCTTGGAAGGTTGTATTTTTCTAGTAATTTGTCCATTTCTTCTAGGTTTTCCAGCTTGTTAGCATATAGATTTTCATAGCATTCTCTAATAATTCTTTGTATTTCTGTGGGGTCCATCATGATTTTTCCTTTCTCATTTCTGATTCTGTTTATGTGTGTAGATTCTCTATTTCTCTTAATAAGTCTGGCTAGGGGTTTATCTATTTTGTTTATTTTCTCAAACAACCAGCTCTTGGTTTCATTTATTTTTTCTATTGTTTTTCTTCTCAATTTTATTTGTTTCTCCTGTGATCTTTATTATGTCCCTCCTTCTGGTGACTTTGGGCCTCATTTGTTCTTTTTCCAATTTCAGTAATTGTGACTTTAGACTATTCATTTGGTATTGCTCTTCCTTCTTTAAATAGGCCCGGATTGCTATATACTTTCCTTTTAGAACTGCCTTCACTGCGTCCCACAGAGGTTGGCGCATTGTGCTATTGTTGTCATTTGTCTCCATATATTGCTTAATTTCTGTTTTAATTTGGTCATTGATCCATTGATTATTTAGGAGCATGTTGTTAAGCCTCCATGTGTTTGTGAGTTTTTTGTTTTCTTTGTACAATTTATTTCTAGTTTTATACCTTTGTGATCTGAGAAGCTGTTTGGTAGAATTTCAATCTTTTTAAATTTACTGAGGCTCTTTTTGTGGCCTAGTATGTGGTCTATTCTGGAAAATGTTCCATGTGCACTTGAGAAGAATGTGTATCCTGCTGCCTCTGGGTGTCAAGTTCTGTAGATGTCTGTTAGGTCCATCTGTTCTAGTGTGTTGTTCAGTGCCTCTGTGTCCTTACTTATTTTCTGTCTGGTTGATCTGTGTTTTGGAGTGAGTGGTGTGTTGCAGTCTCCTAAAATAAATGCATTGCTGTCTATTTCCTCCTTTAATTCTGTTAGTATTTGTTTCACATATGTCAGTGCTCCTGTGTTTGGTGCATATATATTTATAATGGTTATATCCTCTTGTTGGACTGCCCCCTTTATCATTATGTAATGTCCTCCTTCTTTATCTCTTGTTACTTTCTTTGTTTTGAAGTCTATTTTGTCTGATACAAGTCCTGCAACACCTGCTTTTTTTTAAGTATTTATAAAAAAAGTACAAAAGTCTTGCTTCCTGGGAAAGCAGTATTATACAAATTGTAGACTCCCAAGGGCCAAGATTTTTGAATGAAAAGGTAAACTAATAGAGGTTGTGGGAAAGTGGAGTTTTGAAGACCTTACATGACTTTTTTTAGTGAACCTACTGTAAGCTTCTGAGACTGGGGAAAGGGAAAAACCAGGAAGCACTGGGTAAGAGTGGAAATGAGTAGAGGCACAGCATGGCAGAAGAGCTTAAAAGCAAAGCATAAAGACCACATGAAAACTGCAGTAAAAGGAAATTATGATACAGGAGAAATTATTAACAGAGATGGGTATTTCAAGTAGGAAAAACCAGGTAAGAGCCTGAATGTCCAAAACCAAGAGACTAGTTGATAACTAAGGACTTCTGAGAAGAGCAATTCTGGCCAGAAAACAAAAACGGTAAATCCAGCTCCTAATTAAAAAAAAAAAAAAAAAATCTTGCCTTTCCCTCCCTAGAACAAATGGGATTAAAGAAAACAGCTCAGTCTTAGACTAGACTTTATAAAGGATAGTCAAACTTTCAACAAAAACCTTAATTACAAAGTTGATAACGAAAGGACAACGCACCTTAAAGAAGTTACCTCAGGAGGACTGCTTTAACTCATCACTGACAAAACAAAGATTGATTGTAACTGGATGGTTTACACTTTAAATGCCCACACTAAATTAGAGTGTAACATTCTATAGGGAACAAGGTGAAGGCAGGAGATAAAAAATGTGAACCAGAAAACATTACTTCAGAGTTCTTTGTATTTCTAAATGCTAGGATGGTGGCACCAAGACTAGCAATGAGTTGGAAGAGTAACTGGGAAGAACCCTTACATTTGGAGCTGCTTATTGCTGAGTGGTATGCCCTACTCATCAGAGTCCCCTAAAAATAGGTTTTTCTGTGTTTATATCCATTAGTTTCTCCCCATGGCTAATGCAACTCAGGTTCAAGTTCTACTCAGTAAGTATTTTTTAAAGTATTTGAAATAACCATTACCTTAAGCGCTTCTTCATACTCGCCTGAAAGGACAAAAAATACACATGGTGATGATTTCTTCACCAGCTCAAAAGATTCTATTAAGTAGACCAATCTACCTAAGAATTCTTAGTTTATAACCCTTATATATGAACAGCTACTCCCTTTCTGTAGACAGACTCCTTTTCTCATCCTATTGCAAACAGAAGCTACCTGCAGCTTAGCTCTCTCCCTTAAATCCCTCTTTGTTACGGGAACCTTCCAGTTACCCCAACCTAGCTCCCTCACACTAGGTTTACTGAAGCTCAGGACTCAAGGGAGTTTGCAGCTATTAACACTATCATCTCAGCTGGTTAACATCAGCTTTTAGAGGCCAGCCTGGGAAACTAACCTTCAAATATAGCATTGTTCTTGTGGGAAAATGAACTCTAAGCTCTAAACATCAACCAAATTATAAATAAGCTCCTGAAATACCACTTGTTTGTAAGTTGATGTTAACATATACCAAGTCAGGGACAAATGCAACACCAGGAGAACAGTTTTTATGTGCTGAACTGGGAAGCATATTTTTAGAAGATTGGCATCTTAAATATAGGAGAACCTCCCATTAAAGCTGTCCTTAGAGTCTAATCAAAGGCACCAATCTGTATTTTAAAAACTGCTATAAGACAAAAATCCATAATGTAATTAAATGGCCATGGATGAGTGAGTGCAATGTCAATATATTATATAGCAACTTCTACTTTAAAATGAATATTGCATAAGGTTTTCATGTAAATGGAAGTACATGTGCCCATGGACAGATTAAGGTTTTTAAATAGAGCAGAAAAGGTTTTCCTGGGACTCACCTTGGCTGTTAATGGATACCTGTCAAAGGAAAAGAGCAACAGTGAATTACAAACCTCTCATCAACTGAGTGTTTCTCTTACTAGGACCAGCCTCACAGATCAGATGCAAAATTTCAGGTCAGGAGTTCAGATTTTCCAGTATCATGAATTAGTCGTGAGTAATAATGATAAGAATTCTATTGCTTAACTAAAGTATCCTCCTTTACTTCAGGTACATCAAGAAGTAGCATAATATAGTGGTTGTATGTCTGGGCTTTGGAGCCAGAGCGTATGGAATGCACTTTACTGCTTCAACGGTTTGTGCCTCTGGGCAAGTTACTTAAGCTCTTTGTGTCTCAGTTTCCTCCTGGGTTAAAAAAGAGATGATAAAACCATACCTAATACATAGTACTGGTGTTAGTCTGATACATTATAACCACTCAATAAAGGTTTGCCATTTTTATTTTTATTATTATAAACTCAATGATAGCTTGTGATATATTTGAACTTAAGATCACTATATAGTTTTAAAAGTTATCTCTCAGATTTTCTTCTTCCACATTGCTTCCCTATTTCTCAACTCCATTTCAGATGCCACAACTCGGCTTAGAACATACAATTATCAAATACATTTAAACCACTACGCAGATGAGATAGACACTGTTCTGAACTTTTCAAGACCCATACCACTCTTGAGATCCCTATTAAGATCCCTATCCTGGATACCTGGCCATAGATACCATAATATACTTTACCTCTTCATTTTCCTCATCCAGATATTTTATTTGAATAGTGTTCAGATCAAATGAAACTTTTACCTGCAAATGAAATGTACACATTATATGATCAAAATATCAAAAGGGCAGGTTGTAACAAAAACCCAGAAGTCATAAAAGTATGGGCATATTTCACTACGTAAAAGTCAAACATTTTATATGAAAAAAAAAGCCCACCATAAACAAAGTAAAAAACAAACAATAGACTGGGAAAAATATATGTGACTCTTAGCTAAGGGTTAGTATCTGCAATACACAAAGAGTATCTGTAAAACTTTTAATCGTTAAGAACAGAAGCCCAGATAAAAGTGGACAAAAATGTACAGGAATTTTATATAAGAAATCATATAAACCTAACAAATAAGTGAAAAGATATTCAACGTTAATGGTAGTCAAAGCAATGCAAATTAAAGCAGTAACATGTCACTTCAACAGAATGGCAAAAAATTCAGGACACTGTCATATATCTCTGTGAGGTCCTGCAAAGCAAAGCACTTGGCAGTTATCTATTAAAATTTAAAATCACGTGCCTTGTGACTCATTAATCTCACTTCGGAAAACTTTATCCTCTAGAATAGTGTGTAAATATCCCTATCCCTGGTAGTTTATTTTATAGTGGTAAAAAGAAAAAAAATAACCCAAAATTGAACTCATGGATACGGAGAATACACTGGTGTTTGCCAGAGGCAGTGGATGAGAGGTGGATGAAATGGGTGAAGGTGGTCAAAAGGTACAAACTTCCAGTTATACTATAAATAAGTCCTGGAGAGGTAAAACACAGCATGGTGACTAAAGTTAATAACATTGTATTGTATATTTGAAAATTGCTAAGAGAGTAGATCTTAGGAGTTCTCAGCACACACACACAAATTTTTAATTATGATGTTAACCAGACTTAACTGTGATCATTTTGTAACATATACAAATAACAATTACGTTGAACACCTGAAACTAGTCTTTTATGTCAACTGTATCTCAATTAAAAAAAAACAATGGTTAAATTATGGTACAACAATACCAAAACTACTGTGGACAATCTATAGCTTTAAAAAGAAAGAACTTTGATGATCCTTATCTATTCATTGAGAACTATGTCTATAACATTCTGTTGGGTAAAAAAAGCAAGCTGCAGAATATTGTTTATAGTATGATTCTAGTATGATTATCTTTACGGACAGGGAATATGTGGGTAAGTAAATATAGGACTGTTAACATTGATTAAAGCCTTCCCCCACTAACCCTGAGAGGTGGAAATAGTAGATTGAGGGACAGAGGTGGGAGTGGAAGTATATTAACTTTTTCTTTATATATGTTTGTGTTCTTTCACTTCTTATAATTTACTACACTTTTATAATTTAAAATTTACAATAAAGAAAAAAGGCAAGCAGTCAGCTCACGTAACTACTAGGAAAGGATAACTGATTTTCAGATCATTTGACAAATGATCCAACTTTCTAGATGACCCTCTGTTTAGGACAGTATACAGAAACACATGCTAGAAGACAGAGGTCTAGATCATCTTTTAACATCTCTCCACCATTTCTTTTTTAGTCACCGTAACACATGCTAAAAGCAGGGTTTTTTTTTTTTTGGTATCATTAATGTACAATTACTTGAACAACCTTATGGTTACTAGACCCCTTATTATCAAGTCCCCCCACATACCCCATTACAGTCACTGTTCATCAGTGTAGTAAGATGCTACAGAATCATTACTTGTCTTCTCTGTAAATACTGCCTTTCCCATGTCCCACCCCACTACATTATGTGTACTAATCGTAATGCCCCCTTTTCCCCCTTATCCCTCCCTTCCCACCCATCCTCCCCAGTCCCTTTCCCTTTGGTAACTGTTAGTCCATTCTTGGGCTCTGTGAGTCTGTTGCTGTTTTGTTCCTTCAGTTTAAAAGCAGGTTTTTAACGAACCGGGTAGAAGTATGTTTTTACCAAAGGGTTTCCTTAGATAAACACAGTTACACAGGAAGTAGAACATTCATTGCTGCAAACCAAACAAAAACAGAAGAGTACAAAGGGCAAACCAGGGGAGGAAAAGCATTAACAACAAAAAAGGAATAGATGAACTGCTGTCGAAGCACCTGTGGGAGTTGTTTCTGCTTAACTTTGAGACACTCAACCTCTGACCTAGCAATAGAAGTAATCGATCAGCTCTTGCAAAACACAGATTACATCCTTGGTGGTTCACAAACCACAGAGACTAATCTGCTTTTCACGCAAGAGAACATTCCCCTGTGACCTGGTCGGTGGGGGGGCCCAGAGCAATTTATTTCTCAGACTCTTTCTAAAATTAACAGGTTTTCTAAGTCCTATCTCACTTAAAAAATTACTTTACCTTTCCTTCCTAAACTCTTCAAAAGGAATTTCTCTGTTTGCTCCCTTTACCAGGGCACAACCCCTGTATGAATACTGAGCTCCTGTCAAAAGTAATTTTTCAAAAGGCCTAGAAATGGTAAATATGATAGACTTTACAGTGATAAAATAACACTACTAAAAATGGCTACCTCTGGAAAAAATATCTACGCTTAAAGGATTGAGAAACAAAACAAAGTAACACTCACCATAGCTTCAACGTCAGCCCAAGTTGTATTTTCTGGATCAGAAACCAGAAAGCTTTGAGTTTCATTTTTAAAAGTCACATTTAGAGTAACCTGTGGCTCCATGCTGTGGGGCTAGAGTTGAGAGGATGGGTGAGAGAGAGGAAACACATTTGAAAGAGTTCTACAAATTGCATAAACATTAATTCAATAAATACTTGCAAGGATCTAATATGGGCTAGGCTAAGATACAGCAGTAAATGGGAAAACAATGTACCCACTCTTCTGCTACTTAGCATCAAGTGGGTGGTTTACATCAAATCTCAATGTTAAACGTATGTACATTTGCTGAGTGTATGTACATTTGCTGAGTGTATGTACATTTTGGCCACCCCCACAGAAATCATTTAACATTTGTAAAATCCTAGAGGATTTCATGGAAACTTATGACGGGCTAATTAAACAGGTACTATTGAATATCTGCTAGTAGCAGGATACCAAGATGAGTTAAGACAGAATAGGTCTCTACCTTCAAGGAGTTTACATTATAACTTGAAAGCAACATGCTACATTTTTCTTGGAAAAACAGCCTTTTCCCAAATTCAGCAACCTAGGATATTAGATCAATTTTAACAATTTAGAGGCCGAAACACCAGCCAAGAAACTGCACAGGGGTAGCATTCAACACCTTCATCCAAGTTCATGTATTTTCTTGTAGTCTACTTGTTTTCTTTTATGGAGAATTCCAAACATACGTAGAAATAGAGTAATGAACGTTTAACTACTAAGATCAATTCAAGGCCACCCTCATTCCATCTATACCCCTGTATCCTCCCAACTTTGCCACCAAAATGAATTGACTATAGTCAACTGTTTTCACCAACTATAGTAGTCTAATTATAAAAACCTATTATGGGAAAATTTAAACCTATACAAAAGGAGAGAGATTAATATATAATGAACCCGTATGGACTCATTGGCTATCTTCCTTAATTATCAACTCAGGACTAATCTTGTTACAGCAATGCTCTTTCCCTGTTGGATTATTCTGACAGCCAGCCATCATTTCATCCATAAGATAACAGTATGTACCTCTCAAAGATAGAAAATTTTAAAAAACCACACGCTTAAAAAGTTAACAGTTCCTTAATTCAATGTTCTGGTCAGTTGTTTGTTTTTAATTAAGGGATTTGTTTACTAGTAAGTTGTTAGGTTGGTTTATGAAAAAATAGTTTGTGTAAATACAAAAATTGTAATGAAAAAGGTCAGCTTTTAAACATACTCATCAACAAATCCTTAATAAGCATCTACAATGAGCCAGATTCTGCTTCAAGCATGAGCAGTAAGAGATGGATAAAGAAGTTTACAGTAAACTGGGGGAGGTTAACACAAAGGTTGAGAAGGGTTGAGTTTCAGATACAGCTCTGACATATTATTAGCCAAGTAACTGTGAGCAAGTCATTTAACCTCTGAGCTTTAGTTCTTTAATCAGTAAAACAGGTCTACCATCTCTGCTTTACCTACCTCACAATGTTACCATAAGGATCAAATAAAAATGTGTGTGCAAGTACTTTGAGAATGGTACTCAAATTTAAAAATTATAGTAAGTCTGCAGAATCTAAAATAGCCATTTTCCACAATATAATGCACTTCCCTGTGAAACAATACAAGTGGGACTATCATTAAAAAAGACCTTAAACTCTCTGAGGATCAGGGATTTGTAAAATCCAAAGACAATTATCTTTCAAGTGTTTCCATTTTTTTGTCCCCACCTAGAGCCAAGTTCACCACCAAAAAATAATAATAATACCAGTTTCTGGCACCCATCCTGCTGACATCTAGTATTCATTCATATGGGATGTAATTCTTGGGTTCTTAAAATGTGGATAGAATTCCTGTTAATGCCCCAAAATCTTGGGCAAAAAAACAACAACAGGGAAATGAAGTGACCAATTCAGTCTGCCGTTAAGTAAATACTCTGAAACACATTCTCACTTTTCAAATTTGAGAAATACACTTCCATACATTTTTGAGAGTCCAGAAGGAAGCTAATCTTCCTTCCCTTTTCTCAAATTTCACAATTGGAAATTGGTTTAGATATTTTGGAGCTCATCCAGCTGGTCAGCTGATGCAGAACAGGAAGTGGGGATTCTAGCTTAATTGGAACATACCCAGGTCTTCATAAAGAACTGCCTATTTCTGTTTGGCTCAAATGTGAAAATTCTTTCAGCATCAGCATTTCATCTTGAACTTGTGGAAATAACCAAAGCTATGGTTAGTACAACCTGTCTCCATAGGTTTTAAAGCAAGTCAGGTAGCTGGGGCTAGGCCTTCAGCTTTCCTAATTGTATTACTATATTATAATCTCATGGTACTGGCTCACCTTTGCTTGGCACAAGTCAGTTTTTCCTCTCTATTTTTTCAGGATACCAAAAACCACTTTAATGAAGCTGACCGGAGTACCTGAGCTTTGATTTCTGTCTTCGCCTGAGTCCTGTATAAGCTACCCGGGCGTTAAAACGTGTGCCCTGAAAGCTGGGTGTTTGACAAAGAGGTGAAACGGTGCTTTTTCCAGAAATCTCTAACGAAGGAGAATTCTCAAGAAACGAGGCTACGTGGGTAGTATCATTTTTTTTTTCCATGCAGACTTCCAGTTATCGTTTCCTGGCACTCCGTGTTCCCACGACAGTGTCAACACCCCCAAGGTCTCTTTATCTCGTTTTCTTTGCTTAGGCCTAGCTCTTTGTGCAGGGGAGTCTTGGCCTCCCACCAGCAGAAGCTGGGCCTTCTGAGCCACAGATCCTCCATCTCTCCAACGGTATCTGCCCCTTGTCCCACCAAAAGCTCTCCAATCAGGTCACTAAAGATACCTGCTGCCCCAAACAGAAAAAGTCGCCCCTCTTCTTTGCAGGACTCCTCCCTCGAACTTCCCCAAGCTCTCTCCGAGCGACGTGACCCCACCTCCTTTAACCGCAGCTGCTTTCTTACCAGCTTCCCGCCCCCGGGGGGGCGCCTGCCCGAGGCCAGCGTTAGTTCCGTTCGCTACGAGTTCTGCTGCTATCTCTGCAGGGTGAATCTAACATGGCGGAGAGAGACAAGGCCTAGGTGCCTGTTTCTGAGTTTCCGACAAGATGATTGGCTTTTTCCACTTGTCCCTCAGAACCACCGCCCTATTGATTGGTCGAGGATGCGCTCGCAGGGGCGGGGCAGGAGCCGTCTAAACGGCACAACAACAACAAACACTGGGGCGGTGGGACGGAACCACCAGTGCGCAGCCGTGGGCCGGGGCCGGGGCCGGTTTCCATTCCCAATAAATTCGGCACCGGCTGCGTTCCCTTAGGGCACTGACCTTAGAGGTTAACGTGCCCGAGACTCGCGAGGCTAGATGGGAATTGTAGTCTTCCTGGGACTTGTAGGTTGTTAAGCCTGCTCTCCGCTCTCAAACACGAAAACCTAAACACTCCAGTCCATATCCATTGACGTGCGCGAGCGCGTGGAGCTCCTCAATCTATCAACAGTGTGGTGCCGTGAGAATATTGCCCGCTTCTGGTGTCGGAACTCCTCTCCATAGGTTACAGTTTCCAAGGAATCCTGTGGAGGCCTTTCGATCCCCAAGGCATGCTGGAAATCGTAGTTTTTCCCCCTTTCAGCGGCCTAAACTGGAGACTTCCACTGCGGCGGAAAGGGTGAGGGAATGGAGCCTCTTCTTGCGACTGTTTTAGGCACTATCTTGAGCTCATATTCGGGCCTGAGGTAGCGATTCAGACCCTAGAACTGCAATCTCTGTGACGTCATCAACCGCAATTTATTAGCGTAGATGTTAAAGGGCGGGCGCCTAATAGAAAACTAAAGAATTCCTTTTCTTCCGTCTCTTTCTGATTACGTAACGATGGAAAAAGTGGAGGACCAATTGGGAGCCCTGGGAGACTCTCGGCCCTTTCTGCTCCGCCCTTCTGCGTATTTCCAGCTCGCTTTCTGAGAGGCTCTAATTCAGCGGAAGCGGCAGGTTTCCGTGGTAACAGAAAAGCGCGGGAAATACAGATAAATTGAAACTGCGACTGCGCGGACTGAGCTTGAGGAGTATTTCTAGTCCGCGGACTGTCCTGGGGCCTTTCAGATAGCTGGACCCTTGGGCACGGGGAGCCCGGGCTTTTTGCTCTGAGTAAAGGTGAGAGAACCCTGAGGAAGAGAGAGGGGCCCAAGGGGTGCTCCAAGGGACACGCGGGAAACAGGTGTAGAGAAAGTGGGAGAGAGCGGGCTTCCTGAAGGAAAGTAGAATGGATGTTATTTGGCAGGGGCGGGCGGAAGGGGCGGGCGGAAGGGTGGAACCCGAGAAGCCTAAGACGTTTAATCTGGAGATATCATGGATGGGGGTGGGGGATACTTAGTTAAGGGGCGCGGGGCACTGAAGGTAAGGGAGAGGTCAGTGTGTCCCAGGGGGAATCCTGATTATAGGAACTGGAATATGTCTTGAGGGAGACACCATAGTATAAAAAAGAACGAGCTAGTATATATGAGAAGGGAATCCTGAGGAAGAGGACAGAAACGTGTTTAGGAAGAGTAGAGACAGGATTTTGTGAGAGGGAGAGCCCGTGAGGACTAGATTCATTCGTGTTTCTGAGAAGGGACAAGAAGGAAGTAGAAGGGCGTCAGTAGTCTCAGACCCTGCGGGCTTGGATGTGCCTGAGGAGGATCCTGAGATGAGTGCAAGCCAGTGGGAAACACAGGAGAAACAAGCTGATAAGAGGGGAGCGTTGATTGGTACTGGCTTTTTTTGGTTTTAAGCAAGATAAAACAGCCAGGGTGATTGGAGAAATCTGAGGCTACTCACCCAGTGAGCTATCCCTCTGTGGCTTTCCCTGTCTTGGAGAAAGGAGAAGACCAGAAGGAAGCGGTTAGAGGCTATATATGAAAAAAACAGAATTTGAGTGGTCTTAATTACCGAAAACAACTTTTAGAATTTTATAAAATAAGGCGCTTGTCATTAGTTCTATGGTGGTATAGTTTTAAGGCCCTCCAATTTTAAATAAGAATTATTTTAAAATAACAACGAAACTAAGGTGTTTTCATAAACTTTTTTTTGTGTGTTATCATTTTTTTTTGCTATTATTAATATACAATTACATGTGCAATATTATGGTTACTAGACTCCCCCTGTTGTCAACTCCCCACCACATACACCCATTGCAGTCACTGTCCATCAGCGTAGAAGGATGTTATAGAATCACTACTTGTCTTCTCGGTGTTATACTGCCTTCTCCGTGTCCCCCTACCCAACCCCCACCCCCGCTATATTATGTGTGCTAATTGTAATAGCCCTTTTTCCCCCTTATCCCTCACTTCCCACCCATCTTCCCCAGTCGCTTTTCCTTTGGTAACTGTTAGTCCATTCTTGGGTTCTGTGAATCTGCTGCTGTTTTCTTCCTTCAGTTTTTTCTTTGTTCTTATACTCCACATATGAGTGAAATCATTTGGTACTTGTCTTTCTCTGCCTGGCTTATTTCACTGAGCATAATACCCTCTAGCTCCATCCATGTTGTTGCAAACGGTAGAATTTGTTTTCTTCTTATGGCTGAATAATATTCCATTGTGTATATATACCACATCTTCTTTATCCATTCATCTACTGATGGACACTTAGGTTGCTTCCATTTATTGGCTATTGTAAGCAGTGCTGTGATAAACATAGGGGTGCATATGTCTTTTCAAACTGGGCTGCTGCATTCTTAGGGTAAATTCCTAGGAGTGGGATTCCTGGGTCAAATGGTATTTCTATTTTGAGTTTTTTGAGGAACCCCCATACTGCTTTCCACAATGGTTAAACTAATTTATATTCCCACCAGCAGTGTAGGAGGGTTCCCCTTTCTCCACATCCCCGCCAACATTTGTTGTTGTTTGTCTTTTGGATGGCGGCCATCCTAACTGGTGTGAGGTGATATCTCATTATGGTTTTAATTTGCATTTCTCTGATGACTAGTGATGTGGAGCATCTTTTCATGTGCCTGTTGGCCATCTGAATTTCTTCTTTGGAGAAGTGTCTGTTTAGCTCCTCTGCCCATTTTTTAATTGGCATATTTGCTTTTTGTTTGTTGAGATGCCTGAGCTCTTTATGTATTTTGGATGTCAACTCCTTATCGGATATGTCATATATGAATATATTCTCCCATACTGTAGGGTGCCTTTTTGTTCTATTGATGGTGTCCTTTGCTCTATAGAAGCTCTTCAGCTTGATATAGTCCCACTTGTTCATTTTTGCTTTTGTTTCTCTTGCCTGGGGAGATATGTTCACAAAGAAGTTGCTCATGTTTATGTCCAAGAGATTTTTCCCTATATTTTTTTTCTAAGAGTTTTATGGTTTCATGACTTACATTCAGGTCTTTGATCCATTTCGAATTTACTTTTGTGTATGGGGATAGACAATGGTCCGGTTTCATTCTCTTACATGTAGCTGTCCAGTTTTGCCAACACCAGCTGTTGAAGAGGCTGTCATTTCCCCATTGTATAGCCATGGCTCCTTTATTGTATATTAATTGACCATATATGTTTGGGTTAATATCTGGATTCTCTATTCTGTTCCACTGGTCTGTCGGTCTGTTCTTGAGCCAGTACCAAATTGTCTTGATTACTGTGGCTTTGTAGTAGAGCTTGAAGTTGGGGAGCCTAATTCCCCATGCTTTATTCTTCCTTCTCAGGATTGCTTTGGCTATTTGGGTCTTTTGTGGTTCCATATGAATCTTAGAACTATTTGCTCTAGTTCATTGAAGAATGCTGTAGGTATTTTGATAGGGATTGCATTGAATCCGTAGATTGCTTTAGGCAGGATGGCCATTTTGCCAAAATTCTTCCTAACGAAGAGCATGGGATGAATTTCCATTTATTACTGTCCTCTTTAATTTCTGTTGAGTGTCTTGTAGTTTTCAGGGTATAGATCTTTCACTTCCTTGGTTAGGTTTATTCCTAGGAATTTTATTATTTTTGATGCGATTGTGAATGGAATTGTTTTCCTGATTTCTCTTGCTGCTAATTCATCAGTGTATAGGAATGCAACAGGTTTCTGTGTATTAATTTTGTATCCTGCAACTTTGCTGAATTCAGATATTAGACCTAATCATTTTGGAGTGGATTCTTTGGGGTTTTTTACGTACAATATCATATCATCTGCAAACAAGGACAGTTTGAGTTCTTCCTTGCCGATCTGGATGCCTTTTATTTCTTTGTGTTGTCTGATTGCCATGGCTAGGACCTCCCTGCTGGAGTTCCAGCTCCAGCTGGGGTGAGGTATCGAAGGGGAGTGAGACGGCGTCGGCGAATGAGAAGACACCCACACTGACTAAGGTGCAAGCATCTCCTAGCATAAAGCTAGTAGTCGTTTATTTTATACAAGTTAACAGTCAATAGAATTCTGAGTGGGGAACTTAACAGACAACCATTAACTAATTCTAAACCAATTTCCGTGGTCTCCAGTGTCCTGAGGTGTGGCGTCTTACGTGGTATTGAAACAATAGCAAGGGCAATTAGGTCCTAAAGGCTGTCTAGGTCTTATTTGTTCTGTCCTTGATTACTTACCAACTCCCCCTAACCATTTCTACTCCAGTAAGCATTCTACTGATTAACACACCTTTCCTTTTGTTTCTCACTTAACAAACACCAGCTGGGCCTATTTCTTTTAATTTTTTTCTATATATAAAAAAACTTGAACTGCACTAATCATTGTTCTTTTAATCAAAAACTACCTATTCATGTATAGATCATGAACCCTAGTATATGAAATAGGACTGGGAAACAAAGTCCATCAATTAATTTTTCCCATGCTATGTTTACTTTTAGAAAAGTACCATTTTCTACTCAAAATCTCTACAGCTACATTAGGGGGTCCTTCTATAGTGGGAAAGGAAGCTTATTACTAATTCTTTTCTGGGCAATTGGTGAGTCAGGAGGGGGTCCTCCCCGCAGTCCTGGTTCCCATATCTCTTTATACTGTAATTTCTTATAAAACTCCTCTGCTGTAATATTAGGGCAGAAAGGGAGCAACCTTGTATAGGTTCCAAAGAGGGAGTTTCTTCTGAGTAAGCAGGAAAGGTAGGGTGAGCTTTCCTTGAGCTTTGGCTACCTGCCTTAAGTATTTGGAGTAAAACTGAAAATAAAAGGGGGATAAATTCTTGTTATATTTCTGAGAATTATGGTGTACTTTTTGTTAGAGCTCCAAGTAATGAAGCACGTGGGGAAGTTAATAATATAGCGGGAAATAACAAGAGCCAGCTGGGAGGCTTCCAGATCTTCTGAAGGCATCCTCGAGCCTGGACTTTGTCAAGCAGCATGAGTAGCTTGGTCCCAACACCTCCTGTACTACGTTGAATAAAAGTGGGGAGAGTGGGCATCCTTGTCTTGTTCCTGATCTTAAAGGAAAAGCTTTCAGCTTCTCACTGTTAAGTATAATGTTGGCTGTGGGTTTGTCATATATGGCCTTTATTATGTTGAGGTACTTGCCCTCTATATCCGTTTTGTTGAGAGTTTTTATCATGAATGGATGTTGAATTTTGTCAAAAGCTTTTTCAGCATCTATGGAGATGATCATGTGGTTTTTGTCCTTTTTGCTGATGTTTCATAAACCTTTTAAAGTGACATATAATATTTAAGTTTTGTGTTAATGTTCATTAGAACAGAAAGAAATGGATTTATCTGCGGATCGGGTCGAAGAAGTACAAAATGTTCTCAATGCTATGCAGAAAATCTTAGAGTGTCCAATCTGGTAAGTCAACATTAATTTGACATTCTTCTTTATTTGATTATATCCCATGCAAATGAATACAATTGACCTTATATATTAAATCTATATTATAACATCTAATAATATTATGCTATTAAAGTTGCTGCTAACTGAAGAGCTTTAGCAATATAGGAAATTATTCCTTTTTCTCCACTTTGCCTCTCCTTTTCCCTCTCTACCTCCTCAATACACACAGCATCCTATTCTTCCTAATCCACAAATTGTCCACTTCTGGTTTGGATTAAGTGGCCCTTGTACTTTTCATCTTTCTCTAAAACCAACTTGGTCACTTGGAATGGATAGTTAATTATGGCAAAATAAAATCACGAATGATTGGTGTCTGTGAGTGGGTAGGTCTTTGGAAGAAACTTTGGCTGAAACTAGTCCTGCATTTAAATAAGAATACTTACTGCAAGTCACCAAATCCTTTAGCAAGTCTCCGACTTTTTGAACGGTACTTTGTTTTTCTTCATCTATAAAATAAAACTAGAATATTCACGTTTTAAAAAAAAATTGAGGTATAATTTATGTACAGTTAAATGCAGAGATCTTAAGCATGCAAATCAGTGAGTTTTGACAAGTGTATATATCTGTAATCCAGTCAAGATACAGAACATTTCTGTCGTGCCAGAAAATTCAGGAGCTCTTACCTTGCTGACTCTCTTAAGATCCATGCAGGCCTATGGATAAAATTGTATTTCAATATAATTAGTTTCTTGTATAATTTTATATTTATTCTTCTATGCATTTAAAAGCATTACTCTTCGAAGGGAGTTCATGAGCTTCACCAGCTGCCAAAGGGGTTCCATGGTACAAGAGGGTTATGAATCCCAAGCAGTCATGGGTGATCTTGGTGGTACCTCTTAAATCTACACACGCAGAAAATTAAGAACCATACGGCAGAATCTCTTGGTGAAAAACCAAAAGGAAATTTAGAAGAATTATTGCCTGCCCTCTTTCCTCTTATTCTCTTTACTCTGGTCATTCTGGTCTCTTAACTATTCTTCAGACATGCAGTGTGTTCTCCTGCTTCTGAGCTTTTATGCTTATTGTCTGGAATGTTTTTCCCCAATAATTGCATGGCTCACAAATCTTGATTGAAATAGTTGACCCTTGAACAACATGGGTTTGAACTGCACAGGTTCACTTATACAGCAGTTTTTTTCAGTAAATATATTAGGAATATTTTGGGGGACTTGTGACAATTTGGGAAACATTTTCTTTTCTCTAGCTTACTTTATTGTAAGAATGCAATATATAATGCATATAACATGCAAAATATGTATTAATCGGCTATTTATTTTGTTGGCAAGGCTTCTGGTCAACAGTAGGCATTTAGTAGTTAAATTTTCAGGGAGTCAGAAGTTCCACGCAGATTTTTGACTGCATAGGGGTTACTTACCCTAATCCCCATGCTGTTCAGCAGTCGTACCACCTTTTTTTCCAGAGGCATTTCCAGATAACCTTATTTAGAATTTTAACACTCCTACCTATCTCTCTTTCCTGTTTTATTTTTCTCCATAACTCTTATTACCAGCTGACATTATATAATTTATCCTTTTTCTCCTCCCCCCCCAACAGAATATAAACTCCAGGAGGTTAGAGGTTTTTGTTTTTAGTTGTCACTCAGTAAAAAATTTGTTGAAGGCATTAAATAATAAACTAGATTAATGGTTTAATGGTTTAATATGGTGTTGGTTAGTGGTGGGTAACATTCAAACAAATAAATTGGAAAGCTGTACCTTACCTTGAATAAAGGAAGCAAATTCAAGTAAATTTTCCTTTGTACTTCGTGACAGTTGCTTTTCTTTTTTTCATTATTATTAAAGTATCATTGATATACAATCTTAGAAAGGTTTCAAAAGACCAACATTGTGGTTTCAACATTCACCCATATTATCAAGTCCTCACCCCCCCATTGCAGTCACTGTCAATCAGCATGGTAAGATGCTGTAGAGTTATTACTTGCCTTCTCCGTGCTGTACTGCCTTCCCTGTGACCCACCATTGTGACTGGGAATTATAGTGCTCCTCAATCCCCTCATGAAAGTTGTTTTTCATATTTGGAGTCAAGTAAATAATATTGAAGAAAATGCAAGTTGTCTTTTCAGAGAGCAACAGGATTTATAAGTAACCCTTCTCTCCCTTGCCCCTCAGTATTTCAACTAAACAAAAACAAGAGCTAAATGAGATTTACAACTCAGCCTATGGAACATCAGAGCCAGAGAAGCAGGAAATGACACTTACAAAAAAAAATTGCCCTTGAAAAAGCATAAAACTTAGGATAATTACAAAGAATGATCAAAAGTCCTCAATAATGGCATTTGGGTGTTTATTTTACATTCCCATGGGACTCAGTCATAAAAATCTAATGGTTTTTTTCTCATTCTGGCAAATTAAACCATCAATTAAAAAACTCAGATACTGAAAATTAAAGATGCAAGAATGAAACTAATGAAGGATTTGCATTTTTGGTCAACTATTGTGTATTTTTCCAGCTCCTTGTTTGTTTGTTTGTTTGTTTAATCTGTTTTCCATTGGAAATAGACTTAGGTATTTAAACTAAAACTGTTCATCCTAGACATTGTTAAACCTTAAATCTATCTAAATGGGAAGTTCTAGGATGAGAGTCATACCTACTTTACTTTTTTTTTAACAATGCCCAGAACAATATATTTTGCAGAAATCCCTGATTATAACTGGAAACAGTAATGCTTATGGTGTCCCTGGCTAGGTTTCCAACTTCTTTGAGATCTCTCCAGCTAAAGTTTTTCCGTTGGCCTCTAAGTCACTATTGGCATTTATTTTAGATAACTGGTAGTTCTTTCTAACTTCTTACAAGTGACTGTAAAATTTTTTACTTTGAGAAGACTTTGCTAAAATGTGTGTCATGGTGGGTGGGTGGTGTTTTTGTAACCTAACTTGGCTTCTTTTTCCAATCATTTATCCATGTTGGGAGCTCAACATGAAATACCCAGTATACCTAAAATATTGCTTGGCTGGGAATATTTGAATCACTTTTATTTCTTTTTTTTATTGAATTATAGTTGGTATACAATCTTATACTGATTTCAAGTATACAACACCGTGGTTCAAGTTTCCTGTATTATTAAATCCTCACCCCCACTAGTACAGTTACTATTTGTCAACATAGAAAGATGTTACAGAACTGTTAGTTATGTTCTCTATGATACACTTCCAACCCCATGACCAACTTATGTTGATTGAGAAGTTTTGTGCCCTTTTATCCCCCTCACCTTCCCCACCACCCACCCCAACTCCTCCCCCATGGTAACCACCAGTCACTTCTCAGTGTCTATGAGCCTACTGCTACTTTGTTCATTTTGTCTTGTTTTCTTTTTGTATTTCACAAGTAAGTGAAATCACATGGCATTTGTCTTTCTTCACCTGGCTTATTTCACTTAGCATAATACCATCTAGATCCATTCATGTTATCTCAAATGGCAGGATTTCTTTGAATCACTTTTATAGTAAACACTCTCATGAGTAACATTTTAATTTTTTTCTTTTCATTCCCATTTCCTCTTCAAGCTTTTCCTTCAACAGTCATTACTTTTTTACATATTGGAGTTTTCATCTGTTTGTATTTTTTGTTTATAGTAGTTGTAGAGCTTGGCTTATAATTACCATACTGAAATACAGTTATTTCAGAACTGAGTCAATGGTGAGAATGAAATCCATCTGGTATCATAGCTAAATCCAATTTCTCTTTTACTGAGAATTTCTTTGATATCTAGCTTGTCTGAGGAATAGTGATTTAGTAACAATTCAGAGTTCTCTTTGTCAGGTTGTTGTGTTTTTTTTTTTATCACATTTGGTCCCAATAATAATATTAACATTGGTACAAGTCATGTCAGGTTGTGGACATTTTCTCATGTAGCATTTAGTTTTATTCTGGCAATAATCTGAAGAGACTGGTAGAGTGGGTGGGGGAAGGAAACTGAGGTTTAGGTAGAACACTTGGCCTGAGGTCACTCTGCTAATAAAAAAAGAGCTTGTAGTAGAAACCCAGCCTTCTGACTGGTATTTTTCATTGCCTTGTGCTGTGTCAGAAACCCCATGACTACAAGAGTTGTGTTACCAAACCCTTCACAATGAAGCTATTGTCCCCCAGCTTTTCTTATGACCCTTTTCTAAAAAGTTAGGCATTTAATGAAAAGAATCACATCCCTGTTACACAAGGTCACCTTTTCTTTGATGTCCTGCCTGAACTTTACCAAAAGTCAGTTTCTAAAGCTCTCATTCAGAATAAAAAAGCTAGAGATTTAAAATAGCCTCTGGGTTCCTACCTGCTCAGGCTCCCAGCTACTTCTCTAACTTCTTCTGTTAGTGCTTGCCTCCTTGATCATTCCATCCTAGCATCTTGGTGTACCCACTATCTCTCAAAAACACCAGGCATGGTCCTGCTTAGTCTTACCTGCTCTCTCTGCTGGAATGTTCATCCCCCAGTTGTTGCACCAGCTTGTTTCCTCACATTATTCAGCTGTCTGCCAAAGTCACTGTCTCAGTGAGGCCATTCCTGACCACCCTCTGTAATGCCCCTCGCCATGAACACACACACTGCACTCCTTATCCCCCTTATCCTGCTTTATTTTTCTTTTTAGCACTTATTCTCATATGTTCTTGTTTATTTCTCAGTCAACTGTCTACCACAACTAACTGTAAGATCTATGAAGGCACACTTTATTTTGTTCACTGCTATATTTTCAGCTCCAAGAACAGTGTTTGCATATAGTAGATGCTCAGCAAATACTTTTTTAAAAAATAATTTATTTTGGATAATTAATCTACAATTACAGCAAATATTTTTTATATTATTAAGTGAATTAATCTCAGGAAGGCCTTGAAATTTTGGGGATAGACAGGTAGGGATGGGAATTTTGGTGATGTATTTCCTTAAGATTTTGGTATTTTTTTAAGTTAATTATTTTCTAAATTTTCTTCAGTATGTATGCATTGTTTTTGCAAAGTTACCACAAACCAAACATCATGTACCTCCTGAAGTGATGTAATAAAAGTACATAATACCACCTGTAAAGTGTTCTTGCCAAGAAATTGAACCTGAATTTGATTAAGCCTATAGGTGTAGTTTACAGGAAATAAAATGCTAAATAAAGGAACATGGTAAACCACATCACGGGGTTGCAATCTGCAAAATCCAGAATGTGGGAAGTTCTACAGGTCAAATGACATACTTTTTAAAGTAAATGACAAGGGGGGCCAAGAAGGGTAGGGACATCTGTAGATTAAAGGATACTTGAGATGCAACAACCAAATGCAATATGTGGATCTTGTTTGTATCCTGATTTAAATAGATTTAATCATGGCATTTTTATGAGACAGTAAAGGAAATGAGAATATTATATATTAGATGATATTAATGAATTTTTTAAAAGTAATAATGGTTTCATGGTTATGTCAAAAGTCTTTATATTTTAGAGATACACTCTGAAACATTTATAGATGAAATGATATAACAACTGGGATTTATTTTAAAATAATCTAGGCTTTGGGTAGATGTCAGTATGGATGAAATAAGATGGACTCTTGAGTTGATAACTGTTGCAACTGGGTGATGGTAGATTGAGTTTGTTTTACCATTTTGTGTAAATGCTTGAAATTTCCCATATTAAGAAATTTAAAATAAAAGGCAATCACATGAAAAAAGTGCTGTGATGGAATCTAAAATAATACAAGAAGTTTTTGTCTTTGTGGAGCTTAGTTTAATTAAGATATAGGATGTGCCCCCATAGCGATAGCTCAAAAACATGTATCACTGAAAATTAATTAATATGAAGTAATATCAGCTATATGCTAAAGATATATCGGGTCTTGAAAAGAATAATCTGTTTTGATGTCTGAAAGCTCAGTGAGGGTAAGAATCATATTGTCTGCTGATTTTTGGCTCCTAGCACAGCAAATATTTAGTAAATACTAATTGAATGAACTGAAAGCCTTACTTTGACTTAGTTATAGCAGCTTAAAGTTGAACTTATTTAAGAATATATATATTTTTAAGTGAATTATTGAGCCTCATTTTATTTTGTTTCTTTTCCTACCTTTCTAGTCTGGAGTTGATCAAAGAGCCTGTTTCCACAAAGTGTGACCACATATTTTGCAAGTAAGTTGGAATGTTTCATGTGGCTCTGTTATTAGCTTTTGTGCTTATCCTTCATAATAGGAAACACCTAATTTTATATAAGCTTTAATCTCTTCAATTAAGAAAAAAAATTATGAAAAAAAACCCTCACTCTATTTCATTCTGCCTCAGAGAGTACTTAGAAAGTCTTCATAAGTTGTTTAGAGCCAGAGTTCCTTTTAAAATACTGGCATATTTATCTAATGGGATGTGAAATCACTTTGAACAACTGTTGGTTTTTTGTGTCCCTGAGTGAAAGCAGATTGCAGGTGATTGTGAAATAAGCCAAGTGTGTTTCCACCTTCCCAGTTTCTCTGTTATTTCTGCATGTCCTTCTGCTTCCTCCTTTCTAAGGTTCAATCAATGTTTACCTGCTTCATAATCCTTGTGAAGGTAGGAAAGGATCTGATACTGGTTTATATTGGGTGAAGTTAATTCATACTAATGATTCAAATAATATTTACATTTTTAAGGATCTTGCCCTTTGAAATGAAAATGATTCTTGATGGCAGAATTTCACAAAAGTTTGGTAGGTAATTCGGTGGAACAAAGGGGTTTTCTTCTTTCCCTGATGTTAAAAAGTGATTGAGATTTGCACTGAGTGCCAACTAATTTGTTTTTAGGTATTTCTTTTTAATTGATAAAGCAAGCCATGTCCATGGTAATGAGTTTACTAGCAGAAAAAGTTATATGATGCGAAGTATATATTTCCCTTGTACTCCAAAACCCTTGTCTTCCCCTCCTCTCCCCAGAAACAATCACAATTATCAATTTTCTTATGTTTCCCCTCAGGAATTTTTAAATTCAAGAATTCTTAACTTGGAATTCATAAATGGCTTTCATGAATTTCCTAGAATTATATTCTATTTTAAGTTCAATTGTATTAAAAACTATGGGCATGTGCAGTTTTCTGGAAAGACAGTCCCTAATTTTCCACAGTCTTATTCTGTTTCCATAACGTAAAATATGTGAAGAGCCTATGTGTTAAGGATAATAAAGGCTGGCTCATGCTAAAGGAAACATGTTCCTTTTGGGGGAATATCCTCTGGGCACAAATCTGCCAGAGGAGGTCTGCCTTCCTCTGAATTTTCCCTTGTTCTTGCCATTCATCTGTCCCAACAAGGATCCAGAGCCCACTTCCACTATCTTTCACCCCTTTCTTATGTCACCCCACTGGCCTAGATCTGCTCCCAACAGTTTTCTTCTAATTGCTTAGGCCCTTCTCCCCTGTCAGGTGCCAAGGCAGCACAGCTTTATCTGTGCTTCAAGAATTTTTCATTTTGTGGCTTCTAGAGAGAAGCTTCTCAAATTATTTGTGGTATAGGACCAGTTTCTTGGTAGATCAGTACTTTTGTAAATCAAAATTTTAAAGCCCTAGTATTTAAACAGTTACTGAAGGAAATTATAGGCAGAGGAAATAATGTGAGCAAAGGTAGGGAGAGAAGAAAGTAAAATGTGTGTAGGAAAAAGAAGCTAATTTTGCATTTCTGTATAGGAGTTGTGTTAGGAAAAGAAGGTCCCCTCAGGGAGAGATGACATTTGCAAGAGAGAAGGTCCAGGATGGGGCAGTAGGGATTAGAAATAGAAAATGGATGTAAGAAAGAGAAGTAGTTGTTATTCATAAGCAGTAATGTAGGAAAAGAACAGTAATTCTACAGGAACAGTCTGAGGTTGAGCTGGAGTTGTTGAGATAGTTTGAACTCAGTAAAGTTGGAGGTGAAGGCATCTCTTGAGATTGAAAGGGTTAAAGTTGGCAACTCGGGGAGAACAAGAAAAGCTTGCAATACCTACTATGGAGAATATGATAAATAGAAGAATCAGCCATATTTTAAATGACATGTTAAAATTAAAGTTTAGTACAATGCCCATGTGATAGATCAACTTTTTCATGAAATCTCTTCTGTAATACCTTTAGAATTTGAATAACACCTTGATCTATATGATGAGAAAGTTGGGAAAAATGGCCCCAATATTAATTATATTGGTTGTATGTTCCCAGAATGAACTCTAATTGCTAATGATAAAACAGCTTTGTTTACCAGGGTAAGCCTTTAGTTTCTAAACCTTTCAGGAGATACACAAAAAAGGTAGTAGTGCTCATCTAGAAAAAAAAATTACTTAGGTTATCCATGCATTAGTTTGCAGTTTCCAAACAACAAATGAAATGCGTGATACTTTTTGGAACATTTAGAACCACATTGTCCAAAGAGATATGTAAGTCATAAATATCACTTAAATTTTCTAGTAGCCACATTACTAAAAAGTTTTTTTTAATTAATTATATTTATATATTTTAAACCCAATTATGGCCAAAATTTTGTTACTTCAAAATATAATCAATATAAAAAATAGAGATATTTAACTTTATTTTTATAGTCTCTGAAAACTGGTGTTTTTGTATCTTAGTTTGGACTACCCCATTTCAAATGGTCAGTAACCACATGTGGCTAGTGGCTGCTATATTGGAAAACACAGCTCTAGGAAATTACTATTCGGAGTTCATTGGCCTCCAGCAACCACATCACATGGGAATTTTATAGAATCTCAGCCCTACACCAAACCTACTGAATTGGAATCTGCATTTTAACAAGAACTTTGTAAGATTCTTATGTACACTAAAGTTTGAGAAGCAGTATTCTGGAATGATGACCTTCCTGTACACTTACTTGGAGGAGAAGAGGGATTGGACCAGGAATGGCTGAGGTCTAAAGTAAGACCAGGACTTCCGGGAAGATGGCGGTGTGAGCAGGGCGGCAGAAATCTCCTCCGAACACTATATTTATCTACGAAAACACAGAAAATACATCTATTCCTAAAAGAGAGACAAGAATACACAGGAAAGCGCACAGCGTGCAGCTACACCCGAGAGGACTCGGCACCCCAAGAGGCGGGTAAGATACGGAGCCGCGACCCGGCGGGACCCGAGCCCTCCCCCACCCCAGCGCACCGGCGGGAGGAGAGGATTCAGAGCCGGGAGGGAGTGGAAGTGCACCCCGCGAAGTAGCCAGCCCCGGGGATCTGCGCGGGGAGCGCTGACCCACATTGCGCAGTGCAGCGGAGATTGGAGAGACAGAGGGGCAGGATCTGAGCGGGGAACGCGCCAGGGTGCTTGCAGCCGGCTCCCGGGAAAAAAAAAAAAGTGCGCGCTTTCTTCAGCGGTCTTAAAGAGACAGGAGCCCAGCGGAGGAGCCGGATCGCCCCAGCACACTCAGCCCAGCAGGCTGGGAGTCCTGGGGAGTTTCAGACGCCTTAGCTGGCGACTGAGGAAGCGTAGCCATACTTAACACTTCTCACTGAGATCAACAGCCTCCTATTCGTTCCCACCCCTGCCAGAGCGATAAAGGGCCCTGCGGAGTGGCACAGTCACAGCTGTGGAATAGTGGGGCAATAGCGCCACCTAGAGCATTCCCACAGAATCTACGTCCGGTGGGCATTTCTTTTTGTTTTTTGTTTTGTTTTTGTTTTTTCTTTTCTTTCTTTTTTTTCTTTTTTCTTTCTTCTTTTTTTCCTTTTTTTTCTTTTTTTCTCTTTTTTTTTCTTCTCTTTTTAAAGTCTTAAAGAGCCCAGCTGACATACGTGGCAACTATCAGTGACCAAATTATACAGCCATGAAAAGACAGAGGAATATGGTTCAGACCAAAATCAACCAGACAACCCCAGAGAGGGAGTCTGAAGGGATGGAAATGCACAGCCTCCCTGAAAAGAATTTAGAATAAAAGTCATAACCATGCTGATGGACCTACAGAGAAATGTGCAAGAGCTGAGGGAGGAAGTGAGGGAACTGAGGAAAGACAATACAGAAATCAGACAAGCGATCGACGGGCTTAACAGCAGAATGGATGAGATGCGAGAGACTGTTAATGGAATAGAAAACAGAGAACAGGAGTACAGAGCAGCTGAGGCAGAGAGAGATGAAAGGATTTCTAGGAATGAAAGAATATTAAGAGAACTGTGTGACCAATCCAAACGGAACAATATTCGCATTATAGGAGTACCAGAGGAAGAAGAGAGAGAAAAAGGGATAGAAAGTGTCTTTGAAGAAATAATTGCTGAAAACTTTCCCTCGCTGGGGAAGGAAGTAGTCTCGCAGTCCACCGAAGCTCATAGATCTCCCAACACAAGGGACCCAAGGAAGACAACACCAAGACACATAATAATTAAGATGGCAAAGATCAAAGATAAAGACAGGGTATTAAAGGCAGCTAGAGAGAGAAAAAAGATCACCTACAAAGGAAAACCCATCAGACTATCATCAGACTTCTCAACAGAAACCTTACAGGCCAGAAGAGAATGGCATGATATATTTAACGTTATGAAACAGAAGGGCCTCGAACCAAGAATATTGTATCCAACACGATTATCATTTAAATAAGATGGAGGGATTAAACAATTTCCAGATAAACGAAAGTTAAGAGAATTTGCGTCTCATAAACCACCACTACAGGATATCTTAAATGGACTGCTCTAGCTGGAAGCACCCTAAGGCTAAAAAGATGTCACCAGAGAAAATAAAATCATAGCAAAGAAAGCAGACCAGCCAAATACTAACTAAAGGCAAAGAACAAAACACCTAGTTTAGAAAGAATGGAGGAGGAGAAATAAGAAGGGAGAGAAATAAAGAAACATCAGACTGTGTTTACAATAACTTAACAAGAAAGTTAAGTTAGATTGTTAGATGGTAAAGAAGCAACCCTTGAACCCTTGGTAACCACGAATCTAAAGCCAGCAATGGCAATAAGTACATATCTATCAATAATCACCCTAAATATAAATGGACTCAATGCACCAATCAAAAGACACAGAGTAACAGAATGGATAAAAAAGCAAGACCCATCTATATGCTGCCTACAAGAAACTCACCTCAAATCCAAAGATATACACAGACTAAAAGTGAAGGGATGGAAAAAGATATTTCATGCAAACAACAAAGAGAAAAAAGCAGGTGTTGCAGTACTTGTATCAGACAAAATAGACTTCAAAACGAAGAAAGTAGCAAAAGATAAAGAAGGACATTACATAATGATAAAGGGGTCAGTCCAACAAGAAGATATAACCATTATAAATATATATGCACCCAACACAGGAGCGCCAGCATATGTGAGACAAATACTAACAGAATTAAAGGAGGAAATAGACAGCAATGCATTCATCTTAGGAGACTTCAACACACCACTCACTCCAGAGGACAGATCAACCAGACAGAAAATAAGTAAAGACACAGAGGCACTGAACAACACACTAGAACAGATGGACCTAACAGACATCTACAGAACTCTACACCCAAAAGCAACAGGATACACATTCTTCTCAACTGCACATGGAACATTTTCCAGAATAGACCACATACTAGGCCACAAAAAGAACCTCAGTAATTTCAAAAATATTGAAATCCTACCAACCAACTTCTCAGATCACCAAGGTATAAAACTAGAAATAAATTTTAGAAAGAAATCAAAAGGCTCACAAATACATGGAGACTTAACAACACTCTCCTAATTAATCAATGGGTTAACGAGCAAATCAAAACAGAAATCAAAGAATATATGGAGACTAATGACAACAACAACACAAAGCCACAACTTCTGTGGGACGCAGCAAAGGCAGTTCTAAGAGGAAAGTATATTGCAATCCAGGCCTATTTAAAGAAGGAAGAACATTCCCAAATGAATAGTCTAAAGACACAATTACTGAAATTGGAAAAAGAAGAACAAATGAGGCCCAAAGTCACCAGAAGGAGGGACATAATAAAGATCAGAGAAGAAATAAATAAAATTGAGAAGAATAAAACAATAGAAAAAAATCAATGAAACCAAGAGCTGGTTCTTTGAAAAAATAAACAAAATAGATAAACCCCTAGCCAGACTCATTAAGAGAAAAAGAGAATCTACACACATAAACACAATCAGAAATGAGAAAGGAAAAATCACGACGGACCCCACAGAAATACAAAGAATCATAAGAGAATATTATGAGAATCTATATGCTAACAAGCTGGAAAACATAGAAGAAATGGACAACTTCTTAGAAAAATACAACCTTCCAAGACTGACCAAGCAAGAAACAGAAAACTAAACAGACCAATCACCAGTGACGAAATCGAATTGGTAATCAAAAAACTACCCAAGAACAAAACCCCTGGGCCTGATGGATTCACCTCTGAATTCTACCAGACTTATAGAGAAGAAATAACACCGATTCTCCTTAAAGTTTTCCAAAAAATAGAAGAGGAGGGAATACTTCCAAACTCATTCTATGAAGCCAGCATCACTCTAATACCAAAACCGGGCAAAGACCTCACCAAAAAAGAAAATTACAGACCAATATCCCTGATGAACGTAGATGCAAAAATACTCAACAAAATATTAGCAAACCGAATTCAAAAATACATCAAGAGGATCATACACCATGATCAAGTGGGATTCATCCCAGGGATGCAAGGATGGTACAACATTCGAAAATCCATCAACATCATCCACCACATCAACAAAAAGAAGAACAAAAACCACATGATCATCTCCATAGATGCTGAAAAAGCATTTGACAAAATTCAGCATCCATTCCTGATTAAAACTCAACAAAATGGGTATAGACGGCAAGTACCTCAACATCATAAAGGCTATATATGACAAAACCGCAGCTAACATCATACTTAACGGCGAGACGCTGAAAGCTTTTCATCTAAGATCCGGAACAAGACAAGGATGCCCACTCTCTCCACTGTTATTCAACATAGTACTGGAGGTCCTAGCCACAGCAATCAGACAAAACAAAGACATACAAGCCATCCAGATTGGTAAAGAAGAAGTCAAATTGTCACTATTTGCAGATGACATGATACTGTACATAAAAACCCTAAAGACTCCACTCCAAAACTACTAGAACTAATATCTGAATTCAGCAAAGTTGCAGGATACAAAATTAACACACAGAAATCTGTTGCTTTCCTATACACTAATGATGAACTAACAGAAAGAGAAATCAGAAAAACAATTCCATTCACAATTGCATCAAAAAGAATAAAATACCTAGGAATAAACCTAACGAAGGAAGTGAAAGACCTGTACTCTGAAAACTACAAGACACTCCTAAGAGAAATTAAAGAGGACACTAACAAATGGAAATGCATCCCATGCTCTTGGCTAGGAAGAATCAATATTGTCAAAATGGCTATACTACCTAAAGCAATCTACAGATTCAATGCAATCACTATCAAACTACCAACAGCTTTCTTCAATGAACTGGAACAAATAATTCTAAAATTCATATGGAACCACAAAAGACCCGAATAGCCAAAGCAATCCTGAGAAGGAGGAATAAAACAGGGGGAATTACACTCCCTGACTTCAAGCTCTACTACAAAGCCACAGTAATCAAGACAATTTGGTATTGGCACAAAAACAGACCCACAGACCAGTGGAACAGAATAGAAAATCCAAACATTAACCCAAACATATACAGTCAATTAATATTTGATAAAAGTGCCTTGGATATACAATGGGGAGATGACAGCCTCTTCAGCAGCTGGTGTTGGAAAAACTGGACAGCTACATGTAAGAGAATGAAACTGGACTACTGTCTAGCCCCATACACAAAGGTAAACTCAAGGTGGATCAAAGACTTGAATGTAAGTCATGAAACCATAAAACTCTTAGAAAAAAACGTAGGCAAAAATCTCATGGACATAAACATGAGCAACTTCTTCACGGGCATATCTCCCCGGGCAAGGGAAGCAAGGGCAAAGATGAACAAGTGGGACTATATCAAGCTGCAAAGCTTCTGTACAGCAAAGGACACCATCAGTAGAACAAAAAGACATCCTACAGTATGGGAGAATATATTCATAAAAAACGTATCTGATAAAGGGTTGACATCCAAAATATATAAAGAACTCATGCACCTTAACAAACAGAAAGCAAATAATCCAATTAAGAAATGGGCAGAGGACATGAATAGACACTTCTCCAAAGAAGAAATTCAGATGGCCAACAGGCACATGAAAAGATGCTCCACATCGCTAATCATCAGAGAAATGCAGATTAAAACCACAATGAGATATCACCTCAC
The DNA here is from genome assembly GCA_032199065.1 of Smutsia gigantea. Taxonomy (NCBI): domain Eukaryota; kingdom Metazoa; phylum Chordata; class Mammalia; order Pholidota; family Manidae; genus Smutsia; species Smutsia gigantea. The sequence goes on along the minus strand of JAVSCE010010784.1, from coordinate 36,332 downwards.
ACCAGTGAGGATGGCCAACATCCAAAACACAAACAACAACAAATGTTGGCGAGGATGTGGAGAAAAGGGAACCCTCCTACACTGCTGGTGGGACTGCAAATTAGTTCAACCATTGTGGAAACCAGTATGGAGGTTCCTCAAAAGACTCAAAATAGAAATACCATTTGACCCAGGAATTCCACTCCTAGGAATTTACCCTAAGAATGCAGCAGCCCCATTTGAAAAGGACAGATGCACCCCTATGTTTATTGCAGCACTATTTACAATAGCCAAGAAATGGAAGCAACCTAAGTGTCCATCAGTAGATGAATGGATAAAGAAGATGTGGTACATATACACAATGGAATATTATTCAGCCATAAGAAGAAAACAAATCCTACCATTTGCAACAACATGGATGGAGCTAGAGGGTATTATGCTCAGTGAAATAAGCCAAGCCAAAAAAGACAAGTATCAAATGATTTCACTCATATGTGGAGTATAAGAACAAAGAAAAAAACTGAAGGAACAAAACAGCAGCAGACTCACAGAACCCAAGAACGGACTAATAGTTACCAAAGGGAAAGGGACTGGGGAAAATGGGCGGGAAGGGAGGGATAAGAGGGAAAAAGGGGCATTACGATTAGCAGATGTAATGTTGGGGGGGCACGGGGAGGGCAGTACAACTCAGAGAAGACAAGTAGTGATTCTATAGCATCTCACTACGCTGATGGACAGTGACTGTAATGGGGTTGTTGGGGGGGACCTGATGAATGGGTAGTTTAATAATCGTAATATTGCACATGTAATTGTAAATTAATGATAATAAAATAAATTATATTAAAAATAAAAAAATAAAAATAAAAAAAATAAAATTAAAAAAAAATACATCAGGAGGATCATACAGCATGATCAAGTGGGATTCATCCCAGGGATGCAAGGACGGTACAACATTCAAAAATCCATCAACATCATCCACCACATCAACAAAAAGAAGAACAAAAACCACATGATCATCTCCATAGATGCTGAAAAAGCATTTGACAAAATTCAGCATCCATTCCTGATTAAAACTCTCAACAAAATGGGTATAGACGGCAAGTACCTCAACATCATAAAGGCCATATATGACAAACCCACAGCTAACATCATACTTAACAGAGAGAAGCTGAAAGCTTTTCGTCTAAGATCAGGAACAAGACAGGGATGCCCACTCTCTCCACTGTTATTTAACATAGTACTGGAGCTCCTAGGCACGGCAATCAGACAAAACAAAGACTTACAAGGCATCCAGATTGGTGAAGAAGAAGTCAAATTGTCACTATTTGCAGATGACATGATACTGTACATTAAAAACCCTAAAGACTCCACTCCAAAACTACTAGAACTAATATCTGAATTCAGAAAAGTGGAAGGATACAAAATTATCACACAGTAATATGTTGCTTTCCTATACAGCAATGATGAACTAACAGAAAGAGAAATCAGAAAAACAATTCCATTCACAATTGCATCAAAAAGAATAAAATACCTAGGAATAAACCTAACGAAGGAAGTGAAAGACCTGTACTCTGAAAACTACAAGACACTCCTCAAAGAAATTAAAGAGGACACTAACAAATGGAAATGCATCCCATGCTCTTGGCTAGGAAGAATAAATATTGTCAAAATGGCTATACTACCCAAAGCAATCTACAGATTCAACGCAATCCCTGTCAAACTACCACCAGCTTTCTTCAATGAACTGGAACAGATAATTCTAAAGTTCATATGGAAACACAAAAGACCCCAAAGAGCCAAAGCAATCCTGAGAAGGAGGAATAAAACAGGGGGAATTATGCTCCCTGACTTCAAGCCTTACTACAAAGCCACAGTAATCAAGACAATTTGGTATTGGCACAAAAACAGACCCACAGACCAGTGGAACAGAATAGAAAATCCAAACATTAACCCAAACATACACAGTCAATTAATATTTGATAAAAGTGCCTTGGATATACAATGGGGAGATGACAGGCTCTTCAGCAGCTGGTGTTGGAAAAACTGGACAGCTACATGTAAGAGAATGAAACTGGACTACTGTCTAGCCCGATACACAAAGGTAAACTCAAGGTGGATCAAAGACCTGAATGTAAATCATGAAACCATTAAACTCTTAGAAAATAACTTGGGCAAAAATCTCTTGGACATAAACATGAGTGACTTCTTCATGGACATATCTCCCTGGGCAAAGGAAACAAAAGCAAAAATGAACATGTGGGACCACATCAAGCTGAAAAGCTTCTGTACAGCAAAGGACACCATCAGTAGAACAAAAAGACATCCTACAGTATGGGAGAATATATTCATAAATGACATATCTGATAAGGGGTTGACGTCCAAAATATATAAAGAACTCACGCACCGTAACAAACAAAAAGCAAATAATCCAATTAGGAAATGGGCAGAAGACATTGATAGACACTTCTCTGAAGAAGAAATTCAGATGGCCAACAGGCACATGAAAAGATGCTCCACATCGCTAATCATCAGAGAAATGCAGATTAAAACCACAATGAGATATCACCTCACACCAGTGAGGATGGCCAACATCTAAAACACAGACAACAACAAATGTTGGCGAGGATGTGGAGAAAAGGGAACCCTCCTACACTGCTGGGGGGAATGCAAATTAGTTCAACCATTGTGGAAAGCAGTATGGAGGTTCCTCAAAAAACTCAAAATAGAAATACTGTTTGACCCAGGAATTCCACTCCTAGGAATTTACCCTAAGAATGCAGCCACCCAGTTTGAAAAAGACAGATGCAACCCTATGTTTATCGCAGCACTATGCACAATAGCCAAGAAATGGAAGTAACCTAAGTGCCCATAAGTAGATGAATGGATAAAGAAGAGGTGGTACATATACACAATGGAATATTATTCAGCCATAAGAAGAAAACAAATCCTACCTTTTGCAACAACATGGATGGAGGTAGAGGGTATTATGCTCAGTGAAATAAGCCAAGCCGCAAAAGGCAAGGATCAAATGATTTCACGCATATGTGGAGTATAAGAACAAAGAAAAAAACTGAAGGAACAAAACAGCAGCAGACTCACGGAACCCAAGAACGGACTAATAGTTACCAAAGGGAAAGGGACTTTGGAAGATGGGTGGGAAGGGAGGGGTAAGAGGGAAAAGGGGCATTATGATTAGCAGATGTAATTTTGGGGGGGCATGGGGAGACTGTACAACTCAGAGAAGACAAGTAGTGATTCTATAGCATCTCACTATGCTGATGGACAGTGTCTCTAATGGGGTGGTGGGGGGGACCTGATGAAGGGGGTAGTTTAATAACCATAATATTGCTCATGTAACTGTAGAATAATGATACCAAAATAAATTATTTAAAAAAAACGAGCTCTTAGTTTTGTTGATCTTTCCTGTTGTTTTTCTAGTGTCTGCTTCATTTATTTCTATTCTGATCTTTGTTATTTTCTTCCTTCTGCTAACTATGGACTTAATTTGTTCTTTTTTTTCTAGTTTCTTGAGATGTAAAGTTAGGTTGTTTGTCATTTTTCTTTTTTTATGTGAGTGTTTATAAGTTTTATTTACAATAAAACAGTATCATTATTATTATTAGTAGGGCTTTAATTGAAAATCTATATCATTTGATAAAAATGGTAGTAGTTAATAGAAGAAAGTTTTCTTTATCCATTTATTGCTGCCAGTTGGTGGGAAAAAATTATGAAGTCTTTCATTTTGTTGAGAATTTTTCAGATAAAGAACAACAGAAGTCCGCATGGTCAAGACATACATTCATCATTTTGTTTCACAGGCCCTTCATTCAGTTAGTCATCACATATAATTCTATTGGAAACTTGCATTGTAAAGGTAACTTTAGGCTGCTCAAATTAGCAAAGATATCAATAAGGTATTCTAATTTTCAAATCCATTCATGAAAACAATTTTGAAGGTTGTAGGTTCCTTCCAGAAAAATTTAGAGTTCTATCAATTCAGATGATAGAGTGAGGGCCCTCCTGCATGGAAGCTAGTGATCTTTATTTTTTTCATTACCTCTACTCATTGCCTTTATTTGGAAAGTAAAAATCTGAGACTTGGGAGAACTTTGAATGATGTGATTGAAATTTGAAAGGCATAATTTAAATACTGCTTTTCAGTTTCCAAGGGTGTGCTCAGAGTTTTATTGCTGATGCATCTAAACAGTGACTAGATTATGCTTTCAGGGCAACCATCTTAATATTATAGTACTCAACAACTGTCAGCTCTTTGAAGTCATATTTCAATTTAGTGCTGAAAAAAAATGCAAGAATGGACTTGAAAATTCAGTATGTAAGAAAACATACTACTGAACAACATCATCCAACTTACGTATCAGTGAACAGTTCCAGAGAAGATTCAGTCATGGAGGTTCACAACAATCATGGGCAGGCCTGAATCTTGCTCCTGTGATTCATGTGGTGTACAGATCACTACAGTTCTACCTGCTGTAGCCTCATCCTAAAAAGTCACATACAGAAAACCCCAGTTGTGATATGCTCGTTTTATTTTTCCTAGTACATATTAAAATAAAATAAGCACGTGGCTATTAAATGAAAATGTTTATTTGTATACCATTTATCTAAAATTACTCATTTATCACTAGAAGTACATATACTGTACTAAGGAAACTTGCTTACAGTATCTCTTGGAGCAAACTAAATTTTTAGAAAACCAAAAAAACCTTTCTAAGCTTAACTTTGGCATATTTTCTCTGCCATTCTCCCCTGGTATTTTTAAATAACTGAATGAAAGTGGTTTTTTATTAACGATGTAAAATATACCTTGAAATCATTCTTGCCTTCTAGAAACATGCAATGAGAGGTATAATTCAAGCGAAAGGAAAATTAGTCTTCATCATTTTGTTCTGTTCATATCTGTTCTGAACTTATGTACTTACTTATTTTAGCATATGCATTTACTCAAGAGATATATTGAGTGTTTGATGTATTCTGGTAATTAATCCAGCACTGAGAATAAAGGGTAAACAAAAAAAAAATCCAGTCCTCATGAAGCTTTTATTCTAGTGTGAGGAGATAGACAGTAAGTAAAATATAGTTTTAGATGGTGATAACATTTGAAGAGAAATAAAGTGAGAAAGGCAGGTGGAGTTCAGTATGCTCAGAGAAGGTCTTGCTGGGATTTAGTATTTGAGCAAAGATCTGCTAGAAGTGAAGGAGAGAACGTGGAGTTAATTTGAAGAAGTGAGCTTCAGGCAGACAAAACAGTACAGGGCAGGGAAGGGGGATAAAAAGATGCTTTAGGGTACATTTAGGAACAGTAAGGAGGCCAGTGTGGGAGGAGCAAGATAAACAAGGGAAGAATAGTGGGACATGGAATCAGAAGGACATGAGGTCAGAGAAGTAACTGCAGTGAGGGATGATGGACAATTGTGCAAGATTCCATACAGCTTTTAGCTCTTCTAATGACTGAGATGAGAAGCCACTGGAGAGTTTTAAGTAGAGGATTGACAATGATTTGACTCCATGGATTCTGGCCCTAAACAACTAGAAAGGTTGGGTAAAGTGCCCATAAACTAAGATGGTATAAACTGGAAGAAGAAAATATTTTTCAAAGGAATTAGGAATTTGTTTGGGAACATGTTAAGTTCAGAATACCCACTACACATCCAGACAGAGATGCTGAATAGATGTTGGTCATGTCAGTCTGAAATTCAGAAGAGAGATACAGGCATAAAAATTTGAGTGTCAATTGCAAACAGATGGAATTTAAAGCCACATGTGTGAGTGAGATAACCAAGCAAGTACATATAAATTAGAGATAGAAAAGGGAAGAAGTGCTAGGACTGAGCCCAGAACTTTCCAGTGTGGAGATGTCAGGAAACATAAACCTTGGCAAATTTTAATTAGCTGTCCTTAAGAAGGCTACCAGGAAATTAATTTATTTATGATTGGAAAAATAATAAACTGTATATATTATAAAACTAAAAAATCTTGAAGCTCAAATAGACCTTAACCTGAAAGATGATTGTTGTTCCAGAGGGAAGGTTATTCATGGTCTGGTATGAATTCCCTAGGAAATCAGTGAAACAAATGAGTCAAGGGAAAGAGTTGGTTGGGAGAAAGGCTTTTTATTGCTCACAGCTTGCTTGAATCTGCTAGCTAGGACCAGCCCTGTCCATCTCCTCCAGCTGCAGCTCATGCTTTGCCCACATGGCATGCTCTCTACTTCCTGCCTACCCCTTCTGGGAGGAACCCTGTGCATGGGTCCCTGGTGACTGGCAGGTGCCAGACCAATTATGCACTATTGCTTAATGCACAATGACGATCCTCTCTCCACTCCTTGCCCTGGATGCTGCAGGAGGCTGCAGCAGTAAACACCTATTGGTATGTGAATGGACTAAGGCTAGGCAGGAGATTCTGGAAATTCTGCAATTTACCCCACAATAATCAAATTCAACCTGTTTGCCTTTTAGTAATAAATATTTTGACCTTTAAAAAATTAGCTGACTGAGTCATTCGTCCAATTTTGATTTACAGGTTTAATTGCAGGAAATGATAGACAATGATTGAACTATGAACCTCCAGTATAAAGTAGGTAGATTAAACATGGCCTTGCTTGGACAAAAGGTGGGATCTAGTTTTAACTCAGGTTGGGATAGTAGATCACTCAATTCCACAGATAACTATTGAGTGCCCATTACGTGTAATATACTTGAAAGGAAATTGAAATATGAATTTAGGAAATAAAAATATGAATAAGACACTGTCTTTTTCCTAAGAAAGATTTCAACAGAAAAATGATGAGATAAGTAAAATGTGTTAAGAGCCATGAAGAGGCAGAAACACCACATGGAAGTTCAAGCTAAAGAAAGTAATTCTCCATTGGTAACATCTTAGAAGCTCCATAGAGGACATGGCATTTAAAAGAGCCCCTAAAATATAGGGATGGGATTTTGACAGAGAGAAAGTATAGTATGGGCAAAGGCTCTGGGGAAAGAAATCTCAGGAGAATCTTTCACTGGTGGGTGTTCGTGTCCCAAAAACATTGTTATTGTCATACATATATGTGTTTCATTTTTTTCTCCTGAAGTAAAGAAGCAGAGACTGCATAAATAATTATTAGTTTGAGTCTATTAAGAAAATATGTGGTTTATACACCCAGATTCATCGCAACATTATTCACAGTAACCAAGAGGTAAAAGCAATCTAAATATCAACTGATGGATGAATGGATAAAGAAAGTGTAGTATACACATATACTGGATTATTGTGCAGCCCTAAAAAGAAGGAAATTCTGTTATATGTTATAACATGGATAAACTCAAACACTTTATGCTAAGTAAAATAAGCTAGTCACAAAATGGCAAATAGCACATCATTCTACTTATAGGTGTTAACTAAGTAGTTAAACTCATAGAAACAGAAAGTGGAATGGTGTTTGTCAGGGGTAGGGAGGAGGTAGAAAAGAGCACTAGCTGTTCAACAGATACATCATTTCAGTTTTACAACATGATAAATATCTAAAGATCTGACAACAATGTACACACAGTTAACACTACTGTACCACACACTTAAAAATGGCTAAGATGGTAAATTTTATGTTATATATTTTTTGACCACAGTAGAAAACAAGAAAAAATGTACATGTGCCAATACTCATTCAATTGTAAGTGACTAAAGCCAGCCCAAAACAAACAAAGGAGAATTTATTGTTTTAGAGAAGCTAAGAAGGGTAAAGATGCAGTGGGACCTTAACGATAACTGCAACCAGAGACTCTAAAATGCCCCCAGGTGTTGCTCTCTGCCTCCTGACTCATTTTTCTTTCTTACTGCAAATCTGCTTTCTCCACAGGGTGACCAACATGGCTGATGATAATATCCAGGTTTTATACCTGAGACTTTCTGCCACAGAGAGTGCCCAATGTTCTCCCTCCAAGTTCAAAATATTGAGACGATCTCTAAGAGGCCCAGTCAGCATCTGGATCAAACGATGACAGGATCTTACAAGAAGATATTTCAAGGGGCCAGATCTTGGTAAGTCCTGTGGGAACTGTATAACTGGGAATGGGTGGGGTGGGAGATATATCAGTTAGCTATTACCACTTTAATGCTGTGTAATAACGCACCCCAAACTAGTGGTTTAAAACAACTGTCATTTATTTCAGTGGATTTGCAGATTGATTGTGGCAGCTCTGCTTCAGGCTGTGGTGACTAGGGTGGCTTTATTCCACACGCTGGTCATCCTCCTCCTAGGGCCAATAAGCTAGCCAGGGCACATGGAAGGCCTCTGAGGTTTAGATTCAGAACCATCCTAACCCTGCCCACTCCTAATCACATGCAAGTCATATGGATAAACACTAAGTCCGGGGAAAGAAAAATACTCTCTACCCACAGTGAAGCCATGGTCAGAGTGGAATACAGATGAGGAGGAAGATTGGGGCTAAATCATTTAATCTACCACAGTAGGTGAATATGCGAAATAGTTCCCAGAGGAAGACTGGATGTTGACCAATTAATACAATAGATATCCACTCTAGTGTTGTTCCATAGATACAAATGATAAAATCAAGTAAGATTTTACTAATCCCAAAATACTGAAGTAGAGAACAGTTGGAAGAGAACTAGTTAGTCCTTACAATGCAACAAGCACTGAACTAAGATTTTTGTAGATATCATCTCAAAGGAGAAGCAATAAAAGTTATTATTAACCTAAAATAATGTCATTTTGCCAATAAACTCTCAGGTTTTAAAGAAATTGTCATTGAGGATTCCAAATTAATATCTCCTTTTCCAGTTATTGCTTCTTTAAGAGTAGATCATGCCAATTAACTTTCTAATCTTATGTCTGTGAAATAAAGGAACCAGGGTGGACCAGTGGGAAAGAGAAATATGCTGGAGCCAAAGAGACTTGAGTTTCAATTCTAGCTTAGTCCTGCACCAGTTGAATGACCTTAGACAAATCACAAACCCATTTTACCATGAGTTTTCTCTGTATTTGTGTATAAAAATACATACCACATGAGATTTGTGGGAAAAATGAATGAGAGTATGTCTATAAAATGTAAATCACAGTGTCTGGCACATAATTATTCAACAAATGTTAGTTTCTTAGTTAGGGAGTAATAAATGGAATAAGGCAAAATTCTTTTTTTTTTATTAAAAAAATTTTTAATTTCCATTAAAAAAAATTTTTTTATTAACATAATATTGATGTACACTCTTATGAAGGTTTCACATGAAAAAACAATGTGGTTACTACATTTATCCATATTATGCAGTCACGGTCCATCAGTATAGTAAAATGCCACAGATTCATTGTTTGCCTTCTCTGTACTATACTGTTTTCCCCGTGACCCTCACACCATGTGTACTAAACATACTACCCCTCAGACCCACCTGCCTCCCTCCTGACCCACCCTCCCACACTCCTCACCTTTAGTAACCATTAGTCCCTTCCTGGAGTCTGTGAGTCTGCTGCTATTTTGTTCCTTCAGTTTTGCTTCATTGTTATACTCCACAAATGAGGGAAATCATTTGGCACTTGCCTTTCTCTGCCTGGCTTATTTCACACAGCATAATATCCTCAAGCTCCATCCATGATGTTGCAAATGGTAGGATTTGTTTCTTTCTTATGGCTGAATAGTATTCCATTGTGTATATGTACCACCTCTTCTTTATCCATTCATCTACTGATGGACACTTAGGTTGCTTCCATATTTGGCTATCGTAAATAGTGCTGTGATAAACATAGGGGTGCATATGTCTTTTTGAATCTGAGAAGTTGTATTCTTTGGGTAAATTCCAAGGAGTGGGATTCCTCGGCCAAATGGTATTTCTATTTTTAGTGTTTTGAGGAACCACCATATTGCTTTCCACAGTGGTTGAACTAGCTTACATTCCCACAAGCAGTGTAGGAAGGTGCCCTTTCTCCACATCCCCACCAGCATTTGTTGTTCTTAGTCTTTTGGATGGTGACCATCCTTACTGCTGTGAAGTGATAGCTCATTGTGGTTTTAATTAGCATTTCCCTGATGATTAGTGACATGGAGCATCTTTTCGTGTGTCTGTTGGCCATCTGAATTTCTTCTTTGGAGATGTCTCTTCATATCCTCTGCCCATTTTTTAATCGGGTTATTTGCTTTTTGTGTGTTGAGGTATGTGAGTTCTTTACATATTTTGGATGTTAACCCCTTGTCGGATATGTCATTTACAAATATATTCTCCCATACTGTAGGATGCCTTTTTATTCTGTTGATGATGTCCTTTGCCATATGGAAACTTTTTAGTTTGATGTAGTCCCATGTGTTCAGTTTTGCTTTTGTTTCCCTTGCTCAAGAAGATGCGTTCAGGAAGAAGTTGCTCATGCTTATATTCAGGAGATTTTTGCCTATGTTGTCTTCTAAGAGTTTTATGGTTTCATGACTTACATTCATGTCATTGATCCATTTTTAGTTTACTTTTGTGTATGGGGTTATACAATAATCCAGTTTCAGTCTCTTGCATGTAGCTGTCCAGTTTTGCCAACACCAGTTTTTGAAGAGGCTGTCATTTCCTATGGTATGTCCATGGTTCTTTTATCGTGTATTAATTGACCATATATGGTTGGGTTTATATGAGGGCTCTCTAGTCTGTTCCATTGGTCTATGGGTCTGTTCTTGTGCCAGTATCAAATTGTTTTGATTATTGTGGCTTTGTAAGAGCTTGAAATTGGGGAGCATAATCTCCCCAGCTTTATTCTCCTCAGGATTGCCTTGGCTGTTCGGGGTCTTTTATGGTTCCATATGAATTTTAGAATGATGTGCTGTAGTTCATTGAAGGATACTATTGGTATTTTGACAGGAATTGCATTAAATATGTAGATTGCTTTAGGCAGGATGGCCATTTTGACAGTATTAATTCGTCTTATCCATGAGCATGGGATGTGTTTCCATTTATTGGTATCTTCTTTAATTTCTCTCATGAGTGTCCTGTAGTTTTCAGAGTATAGGTCTTTCACTTCCTTGTTTATGTTTATTCCTAGGTATTTTATTCTTTTTTATGAAATTGTGAATGGAATAGTTTTTCTGATTTCTCTTTCTGCTAGTTCATCGTTAGTGTATAGGAGTGCAACAGATTTCTGTGTATTAATTTTGAATCCTGCAACTTTGCTGAATTCAGATATTAGACCTAGGAGTTTTGGAGTGGATTCTTTAGGGTTTTTTATGTACAATATCATGTCATTTGCAAGTAGGGACAGTTTAACTTCTTCCTTGTCAATATGGATGCCTTTTATTTCTTTGTGTTGTCTGATTGCCATGTCTAGGACCTCCAGTACTATGTTGAATGGAAGTGGGGAGAGTGGGCATCCTTGTCTTGCTCCCGATCTTAAAGGAAAAGCTTTCAGCTTCTCGCTGGTAAGTATAATGTTGGCAGTGGGTTTGTCATATATGGCCTTTATTATCTTGAGGTACTTGCTCTCTATACCCATTTTGTTGAGAGTTTTTATCATGAATGGATGTTAAATTTTGTCAAATGCTCTTTCAGCATCTACAGAGATGATCATGTTGTTTTTGTCCCTCTTTTTTTGATGTAGTGGATGATGTTGATGGATTTTTTAATGTTGTACCATCCTTGCATCACTGGGATGAATCCCACTTGATCATGATGGATGACCTTTTTGATGAATTTTTGAATTCGGTTTGCTAATATTTTGTTGAGTATCTTTGCAGCTATGTTCATCAGGGATATTGGTCCTAACTGTCTTTTTTTGTGGTGTCCTTTCCTGGTTTTGGTATTAGAGTGATGCTGGCCTCATAGAATGAGTTTGGAAGTATTCCCTCTTCTTCTGCTCTTTGGAAGACTTTAAGGAAAAAGGGTATTAGTCCTTCACTAAATGTTTGGTAAAATTCAGCAGTGAAGCCATCTGGTCCAGGGATTTTGTTCTTACGTAGGTTTTTGATTACCAGTTCAATTTCGTTGCTGGTAATTGGTCTGTTTAGATTTTCTGTTTCTTTCTGGGTCAGCCTTGGAAGGTTGTCTTTTTCTAGAAGTTATCCACTTCTTCTAGGTTATCCAGTTTTTAGCATATAATTTTTCATAGTATTCTCTAATAATTCTTTGTATTTCTGTGGTGTCCATAGTGATTTTTCTTTTCTCATTTCTGATTCTGTTTATGTGTGTAGACTCTCTATTTTTCTTGATAAGTCTGGCTAGGGGATTATCTATTTTGTTTATTTTCTCAAAGAACCAGCCCTTGCTTTCATTGATTCTTTCTATTGTTTTATTCTCCTCGAATTTATTTATTTTTGCTCTAATCTTTATTATGTTCTTCCTTCTACTGACTTTGGGCCTCATTTGTTCTTCTTTTTCTGGTTTCATTAATTGTGAGTTTAGACTGTTCATTTGGGATTGTTCTTCTTTCCTGAGGTAGGCCTGTATTGCAATGTACTTCCCTCTTAGCACAGCCTTTGCTGTGTCCCACAGATTTTGTGGTGGTGAATTATTGTTGTCATTTGTCTCCATATATTGCTTGGTCTCTGTTTTTATTTGGTCATTTATCCATTGGTTATTTAGGAGCATGTTGTGAAGCCTCCATGTCTTTGTGGGATTTTTCATTTTCTTTGCATAATTTATTTCTAGTTTCATACCTTTATGGTCTGAGAAACTGGTTGGTACAATTTCAGTGTTTTTGAATTTACTTAGGCTCTTTTTGTGGCCTTGGATATGATATATTCTTGAAAATGTTCCATGTACACTTGAGAAGAGTATGTATTCTGCTTCTTTTAGCTGTAGAGTTCTGTAGATGTCTGTTAGGTCCATCTGTTCTATTGTGTTGTTCAGTGCCTCTGTCTCCTTCCTTAATTTCTGTCTGGTTGATCTGTCCTTTGGAGAGAGTGGCTGTTTAAGTCTCCTAGAATGAATGCATTGCATTCTATTTCCCCTTTTAATTCTGTTAGTATTTGTTTCACATAGGTAGGTGCTCCTGTGTTGGGCGCATAAATATTTTTAATGGTTATATCTTCTTGTTGGATTGACCCCTTAATCATTATGTAATGTCCTTCTTTGTCTCTTGTGACTTTCTTTATTTTGAAGTCTATTTTGTCTGATACAAGTACTGAGCTCCTGCTTTTTTCTCCCTATTCATTGCATGAAATATCTTTTTCCATCTCTTCACTTTGGGTCTGCATATGTCTTTGGGTTTAAAGTGAGTCTCTTGTAGGCAGCATATAGATGGGTCTTGTTTTTTAGCCATTTAGTGACACTATGTCTTTGGATTGGTGCATTCAGTCCATTTACATTTAGAAGGATTATCGATCGGTATGTACTTATTGCCGTTGCAGACTTTAGATTTGTGGTTACCAAAGGTTCAAGGTTAACTTCCTTACTATATAAGAATCTAACTTAACTCATTTAATATGCTATTACAAACACAATCTAAAGGTTCTTTTTTTCTCCTTCTTTTTCTTCCTCCTCCATTCTTTATGTATTAGGTATCATATTCTGTACTCTTTGTCTATCCCTTGATTGACTTTGGGGATAGTTTATTTAATTTCACATTTGCTTAGTGATTAACTGTTCTACTTTCTTTACTGTGGTTTTACTACCTCTGTTGACAGCTATTAAGCCTTAGGAACACTTCCATCTATAGCAGTCGCTTCAAAATACACTGTAGAGACAGTGTGTGGGAGGTAAATTCTCTCAGCTTTTGCTTATCTGGAAATTGTTTAATCCCTCCTTGAAATTTAAACGGTAATCTTGCCGGATTAAGTAATCTTGGTTCAAAGCCCTTCTGCTTCATTGCATTAAATACATCATGCCACTCCCTTCTGGACTGTAAGGTTTTTATTGAGAAGTCTGATGATAGCCTGATGGGCTTTCCTTTGTATGTGATCTTATTTCTCTCTCTGGCTGCTTTTAGTAGTCCGTCCTTATCCTTGAACTTTGACATTTTAATTACTATATGTCTTGATGTTGTCTTCCTTGGGTCCCTTATGTTGGGAGATCTGTGCATCTCCATGGCCTGAGAGACTATCTCCTTACCCAGACTGGTGAAGTTTTCATCAATTACCTCCTCAAAGACAGTTTCTATCCCTTTTTCTCTCTCTTTTTTCTTCTGGTACCCCTATAATGCGAATATTGTTCCGTTTGGATTGGTCACACAGTTCTCTCAATATTCTTTCATTCTTAGAGATTCTTTTTTCTCTCTGTGCCTCAGCTTCTTTGTATTCCTCTTCTCTAGTTTCTATTTCATTTATCATCTCCTCCACCATATCCAATCTGCTTTTAATACCCTCCATTGTGCTCTTCAATGATTGGATCTCCAACCGTAGTTCATTCCTGAGTTCTTGAATATCTTTCCGTACCTCCATGAGCATGTTAATGATTTTTATTTTGAACTCCCTTTCACTGAGAGTCATGAGGTCTATATAATTTAAATCTTTCCCAGGAGTTGTATTAATAATTTTACTCTGAACCAGGTTCCTTTGGTGTTTCATATTTGCATATGTCCCCCTCTAGTGCCCAGAAGCTCTACTCTCTGAAGCTTCTCAGCCCCTGAAGCAATGTTGGGGGTCACAGGGGAGTGGTATTGGTGCCTGGGGAGAGAATAGACCTGTTTCCTGCTTCCCGTCTGCTATGCCTGTCTCCACTGCCTGAACCAGCGGGCCGCACACACAGGTATAAACCTCTGTGCTTTGCGTTTGTAATTGCTGTGGACAGGGCTTCCCTCTGGTTGGCCTAACGCCAGGGTAGGGTTTGCCGGTTTGTGAGCCAGGTGGGGCTTGCCAGGGGTAAGGCACAGTAGGCTGCCTGTCTCAGAAGGAATTCTTGGAGCTGTGTAGGCAGCCAGGGAGCTGGAGCACCTGAAGATTGTGAAAGCTCCCAACCTGCTGGGCAGAGTGCATCCAGGCGATTTTGTCTACCTGTCCTTTCTCCTGAGCAGTAAGCTCTGTGCAATCCTTGCCCCTTTAGCTGCCCTCTTGCTAAAGGCTTCCTTGTTAAGAAGTCTCTCAGACTGCTCACCTTTCTTTTGTCCCAGAGCATCCAGATATGGATCCTTGCTTTCCATAAGCAGCTGGTATCTCTGTCTCTCCAGGAATTCTGCCTGTCTTAGCTTTCCAACCCCCTAATTACAAGAGTATCATGTAAGCACCATGAAATGTAGGTTTGTGTTCCCAGAGCAGATCTCCAGAGTTAGGTATTCAGCAGTCCCAGGTGTCCACTTCCTCCCTTCTCCATTTCTCTTCTTCCTGCCAGTGAGCTGGGGTGGGTGAAGGGCTTGGGTCCTGCCGGGCCACAGCTTTAGTATGTTACCCTATTCTGTGAGGTCTGTTCTTCTCTCAAGATGTATAATGTCTGGTGCAGTCATCTTTCCTGTTGCTCTTTCAGGAGTAGTTGTATCAGTTATACTTTTGTATCGTATGCAGTTTTCAGAGGTAGTCTCTGTCTCATCTCTAATGCCGCCATCTTTAATCTCCTCTGGAAACTGCAAATATCTTAAGCCCAAACTTAGAAGTTGCACAATGTCACTTCTTCCACATTCTATTGATTAAAACTAATTGCAGGGCCAATCCAGACCCAGTGTGGGAATGGTTTAAGCACAGGTGTGAATATTGGGAAGTGTGGCTTATTGGGGACCACTTTGGCAAATTAGTTACTGTAGCCAGAGATCCTGCTTTCCCTACAGACTATGTAAGGAAAACATTGTAGCTAAAATTATTATTCAGTCACTCAGGTATTTATTAGTTTGGTCAACAAATAGTTCTTTGTAGGTATTCTTTTGCAAATGAGCTGTTTATATTCAAGTGAATACAAATGAATGGTTATAGTTATCAGCATTTATAGTAATTTTTGCCAGCATTTTGTTTAGGAAAATAACTCTTCTCTTGCCAGTAAGAAAGATCTCCCCTTTTCTGTAAGGAATACCAATGTAAAGAGACATATCAGGCCTCGGTAGCAGCAAAAATAAAAGAAATACACAAAGTAAGAAAGTGGTTAAATATTAGTTGAATAGCTTCTTTGCACTGTAATTGTTATTTCAGCTCTGTAATAGGTGTAAAAATGGGCATATCTGGAGTGGGGGGGAAGTATTAGAGAATGAATCTATTTGAAAACATACAATATACTAACAGGCTTAATCTCCAACTGGAAAAGGGCATATTTGGGAGGAATTGTTTTGCAGCCATTTTAAGATATTTGTTGTCATTTCAAACCATTTTTATTTTTAGTTTCAACCATCTAAACTTTGGTATATTGCCACCAAGTGGTAGGAAGCTGTGTAAAAGTAATAGAGTACTTTTCTCTTCATTTAGTTCTTTTGAACCTACTCATCTTTGAAAACTGCATTTTATTTACTGAAGTTACACACACACACACACACACACACACACACACAATATTATTTATGGGTTCCCTATGGCCAACTCTGTTGATGTCCTGCCAATTCCCCACAGTTACCTGCAACTTCATGGAGAATTCCTTTATAGACCAATGGCATCTTACCTCAAGTATCTGTGTCTCTCTGCTTGGAGACTTTCTCTGGTCTCAGGAGTGAATTCAGCTCATTTGTGGGACAAGATGGAAGTGCCACAAAAACTATCAATCAATGAGGGATGAAAGTTGTGGATAAATACCCTAGCTTCTCACCCATCAAAGGGACAGTTCTGTAGTGTTGTCTACATCAGCTCCATCAGCTCTCAGAGCTGCCCAGGGGAACTGAGCCCCCATGGCCCATAGCAGCCACCCACTCACTAATGCACAGACTTTCCTTTACTTGCCCCAATTCTTCATCACACTTCCAGGGATCACCCACTAAATAAACTCTGTACCAAGATCTTTGTTTAAGCTTGGATTGATTTTTGAGAGAACCCAAATAACACAGCAGAACCCTTTGTAATGTTTTTTACACTTTCATTATTCATCCACCTTTAATTTTACTTTTAAAGCAAAAATTCCTCCCAGCACTGTCCTAAGTAATGCCACTCATTTCCAAACGATTTAAAGATTCTCTCTTAACAAACTGCAAAATTTGTCTTCACAGACAGGATATTTACTCTGCTCAGGTTTTGCCTGTGGAACACTTTGATTTTATTATTCTGTGAGGGAGAATAGAAAGATCCTGGCTTTGAAAAAAATATTAAAAAACAAAAATTAACTTTTCCCTACCTTAGTAACTTTGTCATATTAGTTAACCTTAGTGTCAGTATTCTTATCTATAAAATGGGGGTAATAATACTTACCTCTGAAGCCTGTGGGGAAACTTAAATGATGCTGTGCCCTGAACACAAGGTCTAATTAAAAGCCATTCATTCTTTAATGAAATAACATAAACATCTAGCAAAATACCTCATACGTGTATATTAGTTCCTTTCTCCCTACCATCTTTCTCTTAAAGTTTTAACTTTTTTTTAATGGTACCCCAAAAAAAGAAAATAAGGAAAGAGTTTATCTAGGAGATATTCTTATTTGTACTATAAAACCCTCCACGATTATTTTTCCTTATTTATAAATAAATTATTTATTTGCTCTTTAGTACTCAGTCCCTCCTATCCAATTCTTATTTCTCTCTGTCTTTCTTCTCCTCCTCCTACCTTCCTACCAACACTCTTCCACCCAATTTTGCCTGGCTGGTCACTGTTCTACCAGGACTATAATAATGATATTTTTCTAATTTGATTTTAGGGTATTTTTTTGAACTATTTAAAGTAGTAAGGCATATTTTTAAGAACTTTCCTTAAAAGTAACAGAATCCTTTGCAAAATATTTCAAATAAAATGCATAAGTATTTTTAAATCACTTTAATTGGTTTTCTATCACAGTTCTAGAAAAGTTAAAAACCTGATTTAGGAATTATAATAAGATTTCCCAACACTCAGTTAATTTAAGCAGGAATTCTGAGTTCAACTCAGCATTAGAGATTTATTTTTAAATCAGTTGGATGTATTCTCACCAGTTTGGAGCAATAAAAATATTTACATTTAATTTTATGACTCAAAATCTATAGAGCAACTAATCTATTATTTCCATTTTAGAATATGAACTATATTTAGGTGTCTTGAAGTCAAAGTTAAAATGGTTTGTCCATTTCAGATTTTTCCTACCTAAGGACCAAAACTTTCCATTTGTCTACCTCCACTTCTCTATTTTTCACTGGTTTATCCTTAAACTTTGAAATCATTAAATTATTATTGTTTTAATCTTTAACTTTATGTACTTTTGTAAAAACCTTTTTGAGTGACAAATGAAAAGACATTTCAAAAAATATTTTTTTAAAGAGGCTTTTGACTTTTCAAATCTCACAAAGAGAAAAGAAGAAAATTTTGGCTATATTGAAGCATTTTAATAACTTGCTGGCTACTTGCTGGCTGCAAAATTAATACATATTCATATATTGTATTTACTATGTGTTAGTATTTAAAAATACAAAAGAGTACAAAGTAGTAAAAAGTTTCTAAGGTGTAATTTGATTACCCTGAGATAGCCACCTTTTAAGAGTTCTTATCACAGATTTTTCTCTGTGAATAGAGACCCATACTTTTTTTAAAATTTTATATATGAGTCTTAAAATCGATTTTTTCAATAAACACAGTATCATAAACATTTTCCTATATCATTAAGCATTCCTTTATATCACTTTTAATAGCTGAATCATGTGTAACATCCAATGGCTAGGAAAAATTTTTGACAAGAAAATCAAAAAATAGTAAAGATGACAGGCTTTGGAAATAAATGCAACTACTTTTAAATCTGAAGCAGCTACTTACTAGCTTTATGATCTTGACCATGATAGTTAACGTCTCTGAATCCAAATTTTTAGCCTATAAAATGAAGAATAAGTGAGACAATATATGTAAAATTCAGTACAGTATTTGAAACATAATAAATTTAATAAGTAATAATTAAATAAATAAATGATAGATGCTATTATCCTAGCTTTAGTTTCTCAAGCCATTTGAAAGAATATCACATTAACATCGTTCCCATTTTTTTGTGCATTTCTATGAGTAATTTGTAAATATAAATTCTTGGAAGTGTAATTGCTGGGCCAAAAGTAATGTATATTTTGAAGGCTTGATGTAAATTGTAAATCACCATTCTAACAATTTGCACGTCCACCAACAGAGCATAGGTGTGCATGTTTCTCTATTCCTTTCTCCAGCTTGCCAATATGATAAGGAAAAAGATATATTTTATTGGTTTAATGCATATGCCTTTGGGTATTTTGTTGATATTAAAAATATAAGTAATGATCATTTGTAGGTGTTCTTTTGCAAATGTACTGTTTATGTTCAGCACCTATTTTTTTCTATTATTGTATTTGTCTTTTTCTTTTTATCTATTTATTTATTTATTTATATTAAAGTATCTGATATATAGTCTTTTGATGGTTTCACAAACACAACACAGTAGTTCAACATTCACCCATATTATCATCACCCTCTCCATTGAGGTCACTGTCTATCAAAGTAGTACGATGTTATAGAGTCATTAATTGTATTTTCCGTGCTGTACCACCATCCCTGTGACCTACCTGTATTGTGATTGTGAATTATAGTGCTTCTTAATGCCCTTCTCCATTAGCCCTCTCCAACCCCTCACCTTCGGTACCCACTAGTCACTTTTTAGTGTCTATGAGTCTACTGCTATTTTGTTCATTCTGTTTTGCTTTGTTTTTGTACTCCACAAATGAGTGAAATAATTTGGTATTTGTCTTTCTCCACCTGGCTTATTTCACTGACCATAATACAGTCTAGTTCCATCCATGTTGTTGCAAATGGCAGGATTTGTTTTCTTTCTGTGGTTGAATAATATTTCATTGTGTATATGTACCTCTTCTTTACCCAGTCATCTATTGATGGACAATGAGGTTGCTTCCATATCTTGGCTATTGTAAATACTGCAGCAATAAACATAGGGCTGCACATGTCTTGTTGCATCAGGGATCTTGTTTTCTTCAGGTAAATTCCTAGGAGTGGAATTATGGTTCAAATTCCTGATCTGGCTCAAATGGTATTTCTATTTTTAGGTCTTTGAGAAACCTCCATATTGCTTTCCACAACGGTTGAGCCAATTGACATTACCACCAACAGTGTAGGACAGTTCCCCTTTCTCCACATCCTCGCCAGCATTTGTTGTTTCTTCTCTTTTGGAAAGTGGCCATCCTAACTGGTGAAAGGTGATACCTCATTGTGGTTTCAATTTGCATTTCCCTGATGATTAGCAATATGGAGCATCTTTTCATGTACCAGTTGGTCATCTGTAATTCTTCTCTGGAGAAGTGTCTGTTCAGATCCTCTGCCCATTTTTTAATTGGGTAATTTGCTTTTTGGGTGTTGAGGCATGTGAGCTCTTTTATATTTTGGATGTTAACCCTTTATCAGATAAATCATTTATGAGTATATTCTCCCATACAGTAGGATGCCTTTTTGTTCTGTTGATGGTGTCCTTTATTGTACAGAAGATTTTTAGTTTGATGCAGTCCCACTTGTTCATTTTTTCTTTTGTTTCCCTTGCCTGAGGAGATGTTTTCAGGAAAAAGTTGCTCGTGTTTATATTGAAGAGATTTTTTCCTATGTTTTCTTCTAAGAGTTTCATGATACCATAACTTACATGCAGGTCTTTGATCTATTTCGAGTTTACTTTTGTGTATGGAGTTAGACAATTATCCAGTTCCATTCTCTTGCATGTAGCTGTCCAGTTTTGCCAACACCAGTTTTTGAAGAGGTTGTCTTTTCCCCATTGTATATTCATAGCTCCTTTATTGTATATTAATTGACCATATATGTGTGGATTTGTATCTGAGCTCTCTATTCTCTTCCATTGATTTATGGGTCTGTTCTTGTGCCAAATTATTTTGATTACTGTGGCTTTGTAGTAGAGCTTAAAGTTGAGGAGTATAATCCCCGCAGCTTTGCTCTTCTTTCTCAGGATTGCTTTGGCTATTTGAGGTCTTTTGTGGTTCCATATGAATTTTAGAACTATTTGTTCTAGTTTGTTGAAGAATGCTATTGGTATTTTGATAGGGATTGCATTGAATCTGTAGATTGATTTAGGAGGATGTCCATCTTCCTAGCCATGACCACGGGATGTATTTCCATTTATTGGTGTCGTCTATAATTCCTCTCATCAGTTTCTTGTAGTTTTCAAAGTATAGGCCTTCCACATCCTTGGTTAGGTCTATTCCTAGGTATTTCATTCTTTTTTGATGCAATTGAAAATGGGGCGTTTTTCTGATTTTTCTTTCTGGTCATTCATTGTTAGTATATAGGAATGCAACAGATTTCTGTGTATTAAGTTTGTATCCTGCAACTTTGCTGAATTCAGTTATTAGTTCTAAGTTTTTTGGTAGAGTCTTTAGGGTTTTTTAATGTATAATATCATGTCTTCTTCAAATTGTGACTGTTTAATTTCATCCTTACCAGTCTGGGTGCCTTTTATTTCTTTGTGTTGTCTGATTGCTGTGGCTGGGACGTCCTCTACTGTGTTGAATAAAAGTGATGAGAGTGGGCACCCTTGTCTTGTTCCTGATCTTAGAGGAAAAGCTTTCCACTTTTTGCTATTAAGTATGATGTTGGCTGCAGGTTTGTCATATATGGCCTTTATTATGTTGAGATACTTGCCCTCTATACCATTTTGTTGAGAGTTTTTATCATGAATGGATGTTGAATTTTCTCAAATGCTTTTCAACATCTATTGAGATGATCATGTGATTCTTGTCCTTTTTGTTGATGTGATGTCTGATATTGATTGATTTGTGAATATTGTACCATCCTTTCATCCCTGGAATAAATCCCACTTGGTCATGATGGATGATCTTTTTGATGTATTTTGAATTCCATTTGCCAATGTTTTGTTGAGGATTTTTGCATCTGTGTTCATCAGGGATATTAGTCTATAATTTTCTTTTTTTGCTGTATCTTTGTCTGGTTTTGGTATAAGAGTGATGCTGGCCTCATAGAATGAGTCTAGAAGCATTCCCTCCTCTTCTACTTTTTGGAGAACTTTAAGAAGGATGAAATACTTCTGAGCTGTTCTTAAAATGCTTGATAAAATCAACCATAAAGCCATCTGGGCCAGGGCCTTTGTTCTTAAGTAGTTTTTTTTATTACAATTGAATTTCATTGCCAGTAATTGGTCTGTTCCGACTTTCTGTTTCTGTTTCATCCTGGGTCATTGTTGGAAGGTTATATTTTTCTAGAAAGTTGTCCATTTCTTCTAGGTTGTCCAAATTATTGGCATGTAATTTTTCATAGTATTCTCTAATAATTTTTTTTCTGTGGTGTCCATTGTGATTATTCTTTTTCACTTCTGATTCTTTTTATGTGTGTACACTGTCTTTTTTTCTTGATCAATCTGGCTGGGGTTTATCTATTTTGTTTATTTTCTCGAAGAACTAGCTCCTGGTTTCATTGATTCTATTGTTTTATTTTTCCTGATTTTATTTATTTCTGCTCTGATCTTTATTATGTCCCTTCTTCTTCTGAATTTGGGCATCATTTGTTCTTCTTTTTCTAGTTTATTTAATTGTGAGTTTACACTATTTAGTTGAGATTGTTGTTTTTTGAGGTAACCCTGTATTGTTATGTACTTTCCTCTTAGAACTGCCTTCACTGCATCCCACAGGTTTTGGGCTGTTGAGTTGTTGTTTTCATTTGTCTCCATATTGCTTGATTTCTGTTTTAATTTGGTCATTGATCTGTTGATTATTTAGGAGCATGTTGTTAAGCCTTCATATCTTTGTGGGGGTTTTTTTTTGTTTTCTTTGTGTAATTTATTTCTAGTTTTATACCCTTGTGGTCTGAGAAGCTGCTTAATACAATTTCAATCTTTTTTGTTTTATTGAGCATCTTTTTGTCACCTAGTATGTGATCTATTCTGGAAAATGTTAATCTCTAAGTGGGAAATGGCTGGGAATTTGTTATTAAGTAGGTGAGGACAGATAGTTGGCATAAATCTCATAAAAGGAGGCTTTTCCTAAAGAAGAGGAAAAATAAAGATGTGAAAGTTCCAATAGGAAAATTAAAGACTCCTGACACTTCTTCCAGACCTCATAGTTTATGGGGGATAAGGAAAAAATGGTTCCCTTCCTTAGAACAGAAGGTGGGGATGGGGAAATGACACACTTTTCCCCATTTCTGAATGGCTAAATAAAAATTTTTATACTTTCTAAACCAAACATAGTAGGTGTATAGTAAAGAATTTATAATAAAGAATTTCTTGCCCAAAGAGGCCTGGCCTTTGCCCTTTGCTTCTAGGGTATAATCTTTGGGCCCTAGTAATGTTGTGCCAGATAGTGTCTGCTTGCTGGGAGGCCTTGAGTCATACTAGGTAGTCTAACAATGTGATATAGGGTGAAGGACTGGCCACTCTAGAAAGACCAACAGTGTGGCTTAAAGTGGGAACTTTGCAGCCTGGAGACTGAGATTAACCATGTGGGCATTACATCAGTCATGCCTGTGAAAAAGCCTCACTAAAAACTCTGGACATGAAGCTTAGAGGAACTTCCCTGGTTAGCAGTACTCCTTATATATTGTCATACTTCAATACTGGTAGAGTAAGCTGTCCTCACTCTATGGGAAAAACCATAATCTTTGTACTTCTCTTGGTATCTGCCTGTGTATTTTTTCCCTTGGCAGATTTTGGTATCCTTGCCTGTAGTAAGCTATGGTCTTGAGTATAATAACTTTCAGTGAGTTCTATGAGTTCTTCTAGCTAATTATTGAACTTCTGAGTTTGAACTTGCTGTCAGAGGTGAGAGTGGTTTGGGGGACTGTGCACTCTAACTTTGTGGTGGGCCTAAATTCCTCCTTGCAGGAAAATTTCTTATAGAACACAGTTTCTATTTTAAGAAATTGTATATTTTTAAAATAACAATTTCTTTAGGCTACTTTACTCAATATTTATCTATAGTAGGTTCATGATCTCATTCAGTAAATAACTGTTGAATTTAGCTGAGAGCAACCAAAGTAGTTCTAAAACAATTCATTAAAAAATTTTTTTGGTGTACATTTTACCAAACGTTTTTTATAAAAGAGAAAACACTTTGTGTTACATTAATACTTATTAGTTGTATGATGTTGGAGAAATCACATAATTTCTTTGAATTTCATCATTTATGAAATTGAAGATAATACCTTTCCCAGAAATACTAATTAAAGATTAAGGATTAATGAAAGATGGATGAAATGAGATACATTATTAAAAATTTCTAGCCTAATATCTGGCACATAGTATGTGTTTCATAAATATTAACTGAGATATTGATAATATTTTACGAAGTTTATGTAAGAGTCATGCTTTGTAAATTTTATTGACTACAAATTGATGAGTGGCTAACATTTTTTAACACAGTTCTTCTTTAAGAAGCTAATTTCACCTTTGTGCAAATTTATGAGATGAAGGCATTATAATAATCTTAAACAAATTACCACTATCAACTAGATTCTAGTGACCAATTCTATACCAATTCCAATCAGTCCATTTGAATGTATATGGGTTTAAATATATGATAGAATTAAACTACCTTTTACTTTTTATTATTGCATTTCTTATATTTTAAATATGTGAAGTGAATTATTCCATGTTTTCATGCATTGACTATGAATAACAATTTCTAGCTAAATTTTGGCTACTATAAGCTACAAGCACATTTTCCACAATATTTCTGCCATCGTCTCTACCATGGACTTGTGATGTAAATGCTATTTTTAAAACTTTTATTTTGATTTTAACTTGCATGATAAGGTATCTTCCTGAAATGCTTACCAACCTTAACTCTTGACTAACAATTTAATCAATGTTGTAGAAATGTTTCACCATTCTTAATCAAATCAAGAATGCTTTCAAGTCAGTTATTTTTTAGATTATAATTCTGTGGTGTGTATATGGATGGTGTGAGGGGTGTGTGTGTGTTTGTGTGTTCCAAACCTGATACACAATTTATAAAATACAAGAGTGATTTTATTAATCACATGGGAGGTTTTGGGGCCTCAGGAATAAGAATGGGTATTTTTTTTTAATTTTTATGTCATAAGTGATGAAAGCAGTCTTTCGTCAAATATTCAAATATTGGCTACTTCCATTAAGACATGCAATCTGAATGGAGGGAGTTTCAGGGTCCTTTTTGAAATTCTGCTTTTCCAGGAAGGTAATAAAGGAAGCAAGGAATAAAGAGAAGCAAAGCCAGTGTTCCTCAGTTCTTTTCACTTGATCTTTTTCTTGCCTTAACCTCTTTTAACTTCCATTCTCTCAGCATAAGATAGTTTTTATATTCCTAAGTATTTGGTGAGTCACCAGCTTTTAATGATAAAATTATGTGGTGAAACCCCTCCTAGAAGGGAGAAAGCTGTGGCTCTCAAGACCTTTTCAAAGTAGGGAAAGTTCCTAGAAACTGTTTGTAGGGAAACAGGAGGCGTTGAACCAGGGCTAAAGGCGGCGGCGCGTAACTACTAGAGCCAGAAAAGATAGAAGTAAATGCGGTTTGGAGGAGGCAGAGGTGTTGGAAGGCTGGAAATTAAAATTTGTATGGAGTAGTACTTAAACTAGGAAGCACAGTTTTATTAGGGTTTAGGCCTTTTTCGACCCCCCAGTTGGTGAAATTTTCTCCAGGGGGATCCGCTTTGAGAGGGAGATTGGGCACGATGGGAAAGGCGCCGTGTATAAAGCCGGCCACTGGCTCGCTCCAGCCAGGGTGTCTCAGGTGAGTGTGGGACAGAGGTGGGAGGGAGGCCTCAGGGGCTCTGCTAGGTTCCTTGAAAAAAAACTGCCTCTTCTATACTTGGTATGAAGGAGCTTCCTCAATTTTGCCCCCAGGTTTGGCTTCCCATTTAAAGACCACAGGGCCGAGAGGGTTTGAGCTGGGCTCCCTATTTTCCAAGCGTCCCGAGGGGTTCTGGCTAGAGGCACCAAGAGGAGGTGAACTAGGCAGGTGGTGCACGAGGTGGGAGTCAGTGAAGGATGCATAACCCGTGCGTTTCAGAACGAACCTGGATGATGCCTGCAATGATTGCCGTGCGATTTCGAGGTTGTCAGCAGTCTTCCAATTGTCTGCTCAAAAAAGTATTCCCAAGAGCATGGACATCATGCTTTAAAATCATCCTTGATATTTATCCGTAGAAATTTCCCATCCAACCTCAAATTAGTGATGGGTAAATTTTAGTAAACTTTCAAAACAGAGTAAATTTTCTATCTCTCTCTCATAACAAAAAAGAGACAAGAAAATCTATAGAGAAGATCAAGGCACAAGAGTCAGGTTTAACAGTTAAATATAATTTATTGTGGTATCATTAATCTACAATTACATGTGCAATATTATGCTTATTAAACTACCCCCTTCATCAGGTCCCCCCCACCAACCCCATTAGAGTCACTGTCCATGAGCGTAGTTTTCTCTGAGTTCTACAGCCCTCCCCGTGCTCCCCAACATTACATCTGCTAATCGTAATGCCCCTTTTTCCCCCTTGTCCCTCCCTTCCCACCCATCTTCCCCAGTCCCTTTCCCTTTGGTAACTATTAGTCCATTCTTGGGTTCTGTGAGACTGCTGCTGTTTTGTTCCTTCAGTTTTTTTCTTTGTTCTTATACTCCACATATGAGTGAAATCATTTGATACTTGCCTTTTTCAGCTTGGCTTATTTCACTGAGCATAATACCCTCTCCATAGCTCCATCCATGTTGTTGCAAATGGTAGGATTTGTTTTCTTCTTATGGCTGAATAATATTCCACTGTGTATATATACTACCTCTTCCTTATTCATTCATCTACTGATGGACACTTAGGTTGCTTCCATTTCTTGGCTATTGTAAATAGTGCTATGATAAACATAGGGGTGCATATGTCTTTTTCAAATTGGACTGCAGCAGTCTTAGGGTAAATTCCTAGGAGTGGAATTCCTGGGTCAAATGGTATTTCTATTTTGAGTTTTTTGAGGAACCTCCATACTGCTTTCCACAATGGTGGAACTAATTTGCATTCCCACCAGCAGTGTAGGAGGGTTCCCTTTTCTCCACATCCTCGCCAACATTTGTTGTTGTTTGCGTTTTGGATGTTGGCCATCCTCACTGGTGTGAGGTGATATCTCATTGTGGTTTTAATCTGCATTTCTCTGATGATTAGCGATGTGGAGCATCTTTTCATGTGCCTGTTGGCCATCTGAATTTCTTCTTTGGAGAAGTGACTATTCATGTCCTCTGCCCATTTCTTAATTGGATTATTTGCTTTTTGTTTGTTGAGCTGCATGAGTTCTTTATATATTTTGGATGTCAACCCCTTACCAGATACGTCATTTATGAATATATTCTCCCATACTGTAGGATCTCTTTTTGTTCTACTGATGGTGTCCTTTGCTGTACAGAAGCTTTTCAGCTTGATATAGTCCCACTTGTTCATTTTTGCTTTTGTTTCCCTTGCCCGGGGAGATATGTTCATGAAGAAGTCGCTCATGTTTATGTCCAAGAGATTTTTGCCTATGTTTTTTTCTAAGAGTTTTATGGTTTCATGACTTACATTCAGGTCTTTGATCCACCTTGAGTTTACCTTTGTGTATGGGGCTAGACAGTAGTCCAGTTTCATTCTCTTACATGTAGCTGTCCAGTTTTTCCAACACCAGCTGCTGAAGAGGCTGTCATCTCCCATTGTATATCCAAGGCTCCTTTATCAAATATTAATTGACTGTATATGTTTGGGTTAATGTTTGGATTTTCTATTCTGTTCCACTGGTCTGTGGGTCTATTTTTGTGCCAATACCAAATTCTCTTGATTACTGTGGCTTTGTAGTAGAGCTTGAAGTCAGGGAGCATAATTCACCCTGTTTATTCCTCCTTCTCAGGATTGCTTTGGTTATTCGGGGTCTTTTGTGGTTCCATATGAATTTTAGAATTATGTGTTCGAGTTCATTGAAGAAAGCTGTTGGTATATATATATTTTTATCTGAACATGTCTTTATTTCACCTTAATTTTCAAAGGACATTTTTACTGCATAGAATTCTATATTAACATGTTTTCTATTTCAGCACTTTCACAATCTTGCTCCAGTGTCTTCTGGCATCTGTTTCTTGAGAGAAATGTGTTGTCATTTGTGTTGCTTTCTCCTTGTATGTTAATGTGTCCTTTTTCCTCTGACTACTGTTTAGGTTTTCTCTTTATCCTCAGTTTTTAGCACTTGGAATATTATGTTTCTAGGTGTGTGTTGGTATTTATCCTACTTGAGGTTTGCTGAGTTATTAGGATCTGTAGGATGATGTTTTCTGCCAAATTTGGGAAATCGGGCCCTTACTTTTTTTTTAAGTTTATTTTGATATCATTAATCTACAGTTAAATGAGTAATATTATGGTGATAACACTACCCCTTCATCAGGTCCCCCCCCAACCCCATTACAGTCACTGTCCATCAGCGTAGTGAGATGCCATAGAGTCACTACTTGTCCTCTCTGGGTTGTACAGCCCTCCCCGTGCCCTCCTAACATTACATCTGCTAATCATGATGTCCCTTTTTCCCCTTGCACCTCCCTTCCCACCCATCCTCCCCAGTCCCTTTCCCTTTGGTAAATATTAGTCTGTCCTTGGCTTCCGTGAGTCTGCTGCTGTTTTGTTCCTTCAGTTTTTTTCTCAGTTCTTATACTCCACATATGAGTGAAATCATTTGGTACTTGTCTTTTTCAGCGTGGCTTATTTCACTGAGCATAATACCCTCTACCTCCATCCATGTTGTTGCAAATGGTAGGATTTGTTTTCTTCTTACAGCTGTATAATATTCCATTGGATATATGTACCACTTCTTCTTTAACCATTCATCTACTGATGGACACTCAGGTTGCTTCCATTTCTTGGCTATTGTAAATAGTGCTGCGATAAACATAGGGATGCATCTGTCTTTTTCAAACTGGGCTGCAACATTCTTAGGGTAAATTCCTAGCAGTGGAATTCCTGGGTCAAATGGTATTTCTATTTTGAGTTTTTTGAGGAACCTCGATACTGCTTTCCACAATGGTTGAACTAATTTGCATTCCCACCAGCAGTGTAGGAGGGTTCACTTTTTTCCACATCCTCGCCAACATTTGTTATTGTTTGTGTTTTGAATGTTGGCTATCCTCACTGGTGTGAGGTGGTATCTCATTGTGGTTTTAATCTGCATTTCTCTGATGATTAGTGATGTGGAGCATCTTTTCATGTGCCCGTTGGCCATCTGAATTTCTTCTTTGGAGAAGTGTCTATTCATGTCCTCTGCCCATTTCTTAATTGGATTATTTTCTCATTGTTCGT
Source organism: Smutsia gigantea (assembly GCA_032199065.1). NCBI lineage: Eukaryota > Metazoa > Chordata > Mammalia > Pholidota > Manidae > Smutsia > Smutsia gigantea. The sequence goes on along the minus strand of JAVSCE010010784.1, from coordinate 7,116 downwards.
TGAGCTGCATGAGTTCTTTATATATTTTCGATGTTAACCCCTTATCGGATACATCATTTATGAATATATTCTCCCATGCTGTAGGATGTCTTTTTGTTCTACTGATGGTGTCCTTTGCTGTACAGAAGCTTTTCAGCTTGATATAGTCCCACTTGTTCATTTTTGCTTTTGTTTCCCTTGCCCGGGGAGATATGCTCATGAAGAAGTCGCTCATGTTTATGTCCAAGAGCTTTTTGCCTGTATTTTTTTCTAAGAGTTTAATGGTTTCATGACTTACATTCAGGTCTTTGATCCACCTTGAGTTTACCTTTGTGTATGGGGTTAGACAGTAGTCCAGTTCCTTCTCTTACATGTAGCTGTCCAGTTTTTCCAACACCAACTGCTGAAGAGGCCGTCATCTCCCCAATGTATATCCAAGGCACTCTTATTAAATATTAATTGAGTGTATGTGTTTGGGTTGATGTTTGGATTTTCTATTCTATTCCACTGGTCTGTGGGTCTGTTTCTGTGCCAATACCAAATTGCCTTGATTACTGTGGCTTTGTAGTAGAGCTTAAGTCAGGGAGCATAATTTCCCCTGTTTTATTCCTCCTTCTCAGGATTGCTTTGGCTATTCGGGGTCTTTTGTGGTGCCATATGAATTTTAGAATTATGTGTTCGAGTTCATTGAAGAAAGCTGTTGGTAGTTTGATAGGGATTGCATTGAATCTCTAGATTGCTTTGGGTAATATAGCCATTTTGACAATATTTATTCTTCCTAGCCAAGAGCATGGGATGCATTTCCATTTGTTAGTGTCCTCTTTAATTTCTCTTAGGAGTGTCTTGTAGTTTTCAGAGTACAGGTCTTCCACTTCCTTCGTTAGGTTTATTCCTAGGTATTTTATTCTTTTTGATGCAATTGTGAATGGAATTGTTTTTCTGATTTTTCTTTCTGTTAGTTCATCATTAGTGTATAGGAAAGCAACAGATTTCTGTGTGTTAATTCTGTAACCTGCAACTTTGCTGAATTCAGATATTAGTTCTAGTAGTTTTGGAGTGGAGTCTTTAGGGTTTTTTATGTACAATATCATGTCATCTGCAAATAATGACAATTTGACTTCTTCTTTACCAATCTGGATGCCTTGTATTTCTTTGTTTTGTCTGATTGCCGTGGCTAAGACCTCCAATACTATGTTGAATAACAGCGGAGAGAGTGGGCATCCCTGTCTTGTTCCCGATCTTAGATGAAAAGCTTTTAGCTTCTCGCCATTCAGTATGATGTTAGCTGTGGGTTTGTCATATATGGCCTTTATGATGTTGCGGTACTTGCCCTCTATACCCATTTTGTTGAGAGTTTTAATCATGAGTGGATGCTGAATTTTGTCAAATGCTTTTTCAGCATCTATGGAGATGATCATGTGGTTTTTGTTCTTCTTTTTGTTGATGTGGTGGGTGATGTTGATGGATTTTGTATGTTGTACCATCCTTGCATCCCTGGGATAAATCCCACTTGATCATGGTGTATAATCCTCTTGATGTAATTTTGAATTCGTTTTGCTAATATTTTGTTGAGTATTTTTGCATCTACGTTCGTCAGGGATATTGGTCTGTAATTTTCTTTTTTGGTGAGGTCTTTGCCTGGTTTTGGAATTAGAATGATGCTGGCTTCATAGAATGAGTTTGGAAGTATTCCCTCCTCTTCTATTTTTTGGAAAACTTTAAGGAGAATGGGTGTTATTTCTTCTCTATATGTCTGGTAGAATTCAGAGGTGAATCCATCAGGTCCGGGGTTTTGTTCTTGGGTAGTTTTTTGATTACCGCTTCAATTTCATTCTGGTGATTGGTCTGTTTAGTTTTTTTGTTTCTTGTTTGGTCAGTTTTGGAACGTTGTATTTTTCTAAAAAGTTGTCCATTTCTTCTAGGTTTTCCAACTTGCTAGTATATAGATTCTCATAGTATTCTCTTATAATTCTTTGTATTTCTGTGGGATCCGTCGTGATTTTTCCTTTCTCATTTCTGATTCTGTTTATGTGTGTAGATTCTCTTTTTCTCTTAATGAGTCTGGCTAGGGGTTTATCTATTTTGTTTATTTTTTTCAAAGAACCAGCTCTTTGTTTCATTGATTTTTTCTATTGTTTTATTCCTCTCAATTTTATTTATTTCTTCTCTGATTTTTATTATGTCCCTCCTTCTGGTGACCTTGGGTCTCATTTGTTCTTCTTTTTTCAATTTCAGTAATTGTGTCTTTAGACTATTCATTTGGGAATGTTGTTCCTTCTTTAAATAGGCCTGGATTGCAATATACTTTCCTCTTAGAACTGCCTTTGCTGTGTCCCACAGAAGTTGTGGCTTTGTGTTGTTGTTGTCATTTGTCTCCATATACTCTTTGATTTCTGTTTTGATTTGGTCATTGACCCATTGATTAATTAGGAGAATGTTGTTAAGTCACCATGTATTTGTGAGCATTTTTGTTTTCTTTCTAAAGTTTAATTCTAGTTTAATACCTTTATGATCTGAGAAGTTGGTTGGTAGGATTTCAATATTTTCGATTTTACTGAGGTTCTTTTTGTGGCCTAGTATGTGGTCTATTCTGGAAAATGTTCCATGTGCACTTGAGAAGAATGTGTATCCTGTTGCTTTTGGGTGTAGAGTTCTGTAGATGTCTGTTAGGTCCATCTTTCTAGTGTGTTGTTCAGTGCCTCTGTGTCTTTACTTATTTTCTGTCTGGTTGATCTGTCCTTTGGAGTGAGTGGTTTGTTGAAGTCACCTAAAATGAATGCATTGCTGTCTATTTCCTCCTTTAATTCTGTTAGTATTTGTTTCACAAATGCAGGCGCTCCTGTGTTGGGTGCATATATATTTATAATGGTTATATCCTCTTGTTGGACTGACCCCTTTATCATTATGTAATGTCCTTCTTTATCTCTTGCTACTTTCTTCGTTTTTACGTCTATTTTGTCTGATACAAGTACTGCAACACCTGCTTTTTTCTCCTTGTTATTTGCATGAAATATCTTTTTCCATCCTTCACTTTTAGTCTGTGTATATCTTTGGGTTTGAGGTGAGTTTCTTGTAGGCAGCATATAGATGGGTCTTGCTTTTTTATCCATTCTGTTACTCTGTGTCTTTTGATTGGTGCATTCAGTCCATTTACGTTTAGGGTGATTATCGAAAGATATGTACTTATTGCCATTGCTGGCTTTAGATTCGTCGTTACCGAAGGTTCAAGGGTTGCTTCTTTACTATCTAAAAATCTAACTTAACTTTCTTATGAAGTTATTGTAAACACCGTCTGATGTTTCTTTATTTCTCTCCCTTCTTATTCTTCCTCCTCCATTCTTTATATACTAGGTGTTTTATTCTTTGCCTTTAGTTAGTGTTTGGATGGTCTGCTTTCCTTGGTATGATTTTATTTTCTCTGGTGACCGCTTTTTAGCCTTAGGAATGCTTCCCTCTAGAGCAGTTCCTTTAAGATGTCCTGTAGAGGTGGTTTATGAGAGGCAAATTCTTCAGCTTTTGCTTGTCTGGAAATTGTTTAATCCCTCCATCATATTTAAATGATAATCGTGCTGGATACAGTATTCTTGGTTCGAGGCCCTTCTGTTTCATTGCATTAAATATATCATGCCATTCTCTTCTAGCCTGTAAGGTTTCTGTTGAGAAGTCTTATGTTAGTCTGATCGTTTTTCCTTTGTAGGTGATCTTTTTTCTTTCTCTAGCTGCCTTTAATCCTCTGTCCTTATCTTTGATCTTTGCCATTTTAATTATTATGCGTCTTGGTGTTGTCTTCCTGGGGTCCTTTGTGTTAGGAGATCTGTGGGCTTCCATGGACTGCATGACTATTTCCTTCCCCAGCATGGGGAAGTTTTCAGCAATTATTTCTTCAAAGACACTTTCTATCCCTTTTTCTCTCTCTTCTTCCTCTGGTATTCCTATATTGCAAATATTGTTCCGTTTGGATTGGACATACAGTTCTTTTAATATTCTTTCATTCCTAGAGATCCTTTTATCTCTCTCTGCCTCAGCTGCTCTGTGTTCTTCTTCTCTGATTTCTATTGCATTAACAGTCTCTTGCATCTCTTCCAGTCTGCTGCTGAGCCCGTCGATGGCTTGTCTCATTTCTGCATTATCTTTCCTGACTTCCCTCACTTCCTCCCTTAGCTCTTGCATATTTCTCTGTAGATCCATCAGCATGGTTATGACTTTTATTCTGAATTCTTTTTCAGGAAGATGCTGCATTTCCATCCCTTCAGATTCCTTTTCAGAGGGTGTCTGTGTCTTGGTGATTTTTGTCTGTATCATGTTCTTCTGTCTTGTCATGTTGATAGGAGTGGTCGCTGGTAGGTGCCACGTATGTCAGCTGGGCTCTTTAAGGTTTAAAAAAAAAAAAGAAAAAAAAACCACCAAAAAAACCAAGCAAGCCAAAAAAAAAGAAGGAAGAGAAAGAAAAGAGAGAAAGAAGAAAGAAAGAAATGAAAGAAAAGGAAGGTGAAAAAAAAGGGCAAGAAATAAGACAAACGAGCAAAAAAAAGGGTGGGGTCAAGATATAAAACAAACGAGGGAAAAAAAAGGCAAGAAATAAAACAAATGAGCAAAAAAAAAAAGCCCACCTGGAGTGGATTCTCTAAGCATGCTGTAGGTGTCGCTGTTGCTCCTCTAATCCACAGTCACAGCCACGCCCTTTTTGGCCGGGTTGGGAACGAATGGGAGGCTATTGTTTTCTGTATAAAGTTCCAGTGTGTCTGCTCCCTTCCCTCCGTCACCAGCAATGGGGACCGAAGTTCCCGAGGACTTCCAGCCTGCAGGGCTGAGCTCGCCAGGGCGATGGTGTTCCTCGCTGGGCCCCCCGCGTCTCCGAGACCACTACAAATGGCACGTGCTTTTCTCTTGTCCCTGGGCGCCGGCTGCACGGTGCCGGCACGTTCCTGGCTCTAAACCTGCACCTTCTGCCTCTGCAATGACCAATGCACGGCGCAATGTGTGTCAGCACTCCCAGCGCAGACCACCGGGGCTGGTTATTTCACGGACCTGCTCTTCCACTCCCTCCCAGCTCCGAATCCTCTCCTCCCGCCAGCGCGCTGGGGTGGGGGAGTGCTCGGGTCCTGCCGGGTCTCAGCTCCATATCTTACCCGCCTCTTGGGGTGCCGAGTCCTCTCAGGTGTAGCTGCACACTGTGCACTTTCTTGTGTATTCTGGTCTCTCTTTTAGGAGTAACTGTATTTGCTGTATTTTCGTAGATAAATATAGTGTTGGGAGGAGATTTCTGCCGCCCTGCTCACACCACCATCTTCCCGGAAGTCCCCCCATTGCTTCTTATGGGCCTGGATTCAGTCCTAGCTCCAATCACTGGCCTGCACAACTTGGTTCACCTGCAACTATCCCCTCCAGTTGTCCACCTGCATGCACTGGGCCCAACCCCATCACTGGCTTCCACGGCCTTGTACACACCCATGGGGTGACTATGCAGCCATAGGAGTGCATGCCAATAGTCATGTTTCCCACAGCTGCTTGTGGGCCTGGATCCAGTCTATCTACTGTCACTGTCCTGCTCTAAGGCTCACTTACAGCTTGACTCTACAACTGTGAACCTGCATATCCTGGCCTGTCTCTCAACACCAGGCTCTACTGCTGTGTGCCTGTAGCAAGAACCAGTAGCCACACACTGACAGCCAGGACTACATAGCTGCCAGTATGACCACAGTTAGCCCCAGCCTTTGCTGCTTGCCCTGGCTTCCACCACTATGTGTGTCTCTGCAACTTGCCCCTACCACTATACAGGCACCTGCAGCTGGACCCACAGTAAAATGTGTGCAGACCAACAGCTCCAGCTACCTGGAAGTCCAGCTGCCTGCCCTGGTCTCTAGCTGCTGAACTGGGAGGCAGTGCTGAGGACCCCAACAGTCCTCCAAGCCTCTGCAGATCCCCTCAAATGTTTGTCAAGCATCACACAGTGTTGATACTGTGGAATGAACAGCCTGAGCCAAAGAGTCAGCACACACTCCTGGACACTGAGCCACTACATGCCTCTGCACTTAGAACCCTGCACCACTAGACCCAGGGCTCCAGCATGCTCCAGCATACCCCCATCTGCAGGTAAAGGTCTTTCCTTATTGAAGTCAGTCCATAAAGCCTGGGAAAAAAATGACTGCTTCTTCAAGTGTGCAGACATCTACATAGAACTACATGAACATGAAGAATCAGGGAAATGTTGTTGATTACTCCCTTCAAATATGTTAGCATTTGCTTTATTTCGGTGGTCCAATGTTCAGTACATATATTTACAACTGTATCCTCTTGATGAATTGATTCTTTTATCATTATATAATAGGGGGCTTCAATACTTCACATTCAACAATGATCGTTATCAACAATTGACAGATCATCCAGACAGTAAATAAGGAAAGATTGTAGTTGAACTATACTTTAGATCAGATGGACCTAACATACTCAGAACATTCTATATAAGAGCAGCAGAATACACCTTCATCTCAAGAGCATATAGAACATTCACCAGGATAGATCATGTGTTAGGTCACAAAACAAGTCTTAGCAAATTTTGATACTGAAATTATGCCAACTATCTTTTCTGACCACAATGGTATGAAACTAGAAATCAATAACAGGAAGGAAAGTGGAAAATTTACAAATATGTAGAAAATAAACAACACATTCCTGACAATCAATGGGTCAAAGATTAAATAAAAAAGGATATCAAAAAATATCTTGAAACAAGTGAAAATAGAAACACATTTCTTACAGGATGCAGCAAAAGCAGTTCTAAGAGGAAAGTTTATAGGGATAAATGCCCAAATTTAAAAAATTAATGATCCATCTCTGTTACCAGCTGAGATGCTGTTTTTCCCAGGATCGTGTCTTGGAGGCAATGAAGAATGAAGCCAACAGTCAAGAGTACGGAGCAACCAGTAAAGCTTTTAATGAACAGTGAAAAGAAGAGAGCTCCCACTAATCAGAAGGGGCTTCAAGAAAGGAAGCTCTCTAAGCTGCAATGTCTAGAGGACTATGAGCACTGGAAAGGCGGAAGTCCGCCAGGTTGCTTAGGACTTGTTGCTAGGGCCATACTGGAGAGTCCACATGGTTGCCTAGGATTTGTTGCTAGGGCTGGGCTGGAATCAGAAC
>JAVSCE010010783.1:0-76002 GCA_032199065.1 Smutsia gigantea | reverse complement strand
AAAGACAGGAGCCCAGCGGAGGAGCCGGATCGCCCCAGCACACTCAGCCCAGCAGGCTGGGAGTCCTGAGGAGTTTCAGACGCCTTAGCTGGCGACTGAGGAAGCGTAGCCATACTTAACACTTCTCACTGAGATCAACAGCCTCCTATTCGTTCCCACCCCTGCCAGAGCGATAAAGGGCCCTGCGGAGCGGCACAGTCACAGCTGTGGAATAGTGGGGCAATAGCGCCACCTAGAGCATTCCCACAGAATCTACGTCCGGTGGGCATTTTTTTGTTTGTTTTGTTTTGTTTTGTTTTTTGTTTTGTTTTTGTTTTTTCTTTTCTTTCTTTTTCTTTCTTTCTTTCTTTTTTTCTTCTTTTTTCCTTTTTTCTCTTTCTTTTTCTTCTCTTTTTAAAGTCTTAAAGAGCCCAGCTGACATACGTGGCAACTATCAGTGACCAAATTATACAGCCATGAAAAGACAGAGGAATATGGTTCAGACCAAAATCAACCAGACAACCCCAGAGAGGGAGTCTGAAGGGATGGAAATGCACAGGCTTCCTGAAAAAGAATTCAGAATAAAAGTCATAACCATGCTGATGGACCTACAGAGAAATGTGCAAGAGCTGAGGGAGGAAGTGAGGGAACTGAGGAAAGACAACACAGAAATCAGACAAGCGATCGACGGGCTTAACAGCAGAATGGATGAGATGCAAGACACTGTTAATGGAATAGAAAACAGAGAACAGGAGTACAGAGCAGCTGAGGCAGAGAGAGATAAAAGGATTTCTAGGAATGAAGAATATTAAGAGAACTGTGTGACCAATCCAAACGGAACAATATTCGCATTATAGGAGTACCAGAGGAAGAAGAGAGAGAAAAAGGGATAGAAAGTGTCTTTGAAGAAATAATTGCTGAAAACTTTCCCTCGCTGGGGAAGGAAGTAGTCTCGCAGTCCACTGAAGCTCATAGATCTCCCAACACAAGGGACCCAGGAAGACAACACCAAGACACATAATAATTAAGATGGCAAAGATCAAAGATAAAGACAGGGTAGTAAAGGCAGCTAGAGAGAGAAAAAAGATCACCTACAAAGGAAGCATCATTATGAATATCATCGAACTTTTCAGCTTACTTAGAAGAAACCCTACAGGCCCAGAAAATGCTGGCATGTTGCGTTATGAAACAGAAGGGCCTCGAACCAAGAATATTGTATCCAGTACGATTATCATTTAAATATGATGGAGGGATTAAACAATTTCCAGATAAACGAAAGTTGAGAGAGTTTGCCTCTCATAAACCACCACTACAGGATATCTTAAATAGACTGCTCTAGATGGAAGCACACCTAAGGCTAAAAACATGTCTAAGAAATATCTTAGCAAGCAGGCGATCATCTACCAGCTAAAAAGGCAAAATAAGAAACACCTATTATGAAAAGAATGGAGGAGGAGAATGAAAGGGAGGGAGAAATAAAGAAACATCAGACTGTGTTTACAATAACTTAACAAGAAAGTTAAGTTAGATTGTTAGATAGTAAAGAAGCAACCCTTGAACCCTTGGTAACCACGAATCTAAAGCCAGCAATGGCAATAAGTACATATCTATCGATAATGATCCTAAATGTAAATGGATGGAATGCATCAATCAAAAGACACAGAGTAACAGAAGGGATAAAAAAGCAAGACCCACCTATATGCTGCTTACAAGAGACTCAACTCAAACCCAAAGATATACACAGACTAAAAGTGAAGGGATGGAAAAAGATATTTCATGCAAACAACAAAGAGAAAAAAGCAGGTGTTGCAACACTTGTATCAGACAAAATGGACTTCAAAATGAAGAAAGTAGCAAGAGATAAAGAAGGACATTACATAATGATAAAGGGGTCAGTCCAACAAGAAGATATAACCATTATAAATATATATGCACCCAACACAGGAGCGCCAGCATATATGAAACAAATACTAACAGAATTAAAGGAGGAAATAGACAGCAATGCATTCATTTTAGGAGATTTCAACACACCACTCACTCCAGAGGACAGATCAACCAGACAGAAAATAAGTAAAGACACAGAGGCACTGAACAACACACTAGAACAGATGGACCTAACAGACATCTACAGAACTCTACACCCAAAAGCAACAGGATACACATTCTTCTCAAGTGCACATGGAACATTTTCCAGAATAGACCACATACTAGGCCACAAAAAGAACCTCAGTAATTTCAAAAATATTGAAATCCTACCAACCAACTTCTCAGATCACCAAGGTATAAAACTAGAAATAAATTTTAGAAAGAAATCAAAAAGGCTCACAAATACATGGAGACTTAACAACACTCTCCTAATTAATCAATGGGTTAACGACCAAATCAAAACAGAAATCAAAGAATATATGGAGACTAATGACAACAACAACACAAAGCCACAACTTCTGTGGGACGCAGCAAAGGCAGTTCTAAGAGGAAGGTATATTGCAATCCAGGCCTATTTAAAGAAGGAAGAACATTCCCAAATGAATAGTCTAAAGACACAATTACTGGAATTGGAAAAAGAAGAACAAATGAGGCCCAAAGTCAACAGAGGAGGGACATAATAAGATCAGAGAAGACCTTAAAAAATTGAGAAGAATAAAACAATAAAAATAATCAATGAAACCAATAGCTGGTTTTTTGAAAAAATAAACAAAATAGATAAACCCCTAGCCAGACTCATTAAGAGAAAAAGAGAATCTACACACATAAACACAATCAGAAATGAGAAAGGAAAAATCACAACGGACTCCACAGAAATACAAAGAATTATAAGAGCATATTATGAGAATCTATATGCTAACAAGCTGGAAAACATAGAAGAAATGGACAACTTCTTAGAAAAATACAACCTTCCAAGACTGACCAAGCAAGAAACAGAAAACCTAAACAGACCAATCACCAGTGACGAAAACGAACTGGTAATCAAAAAACTACCCAAGAACAAAACCCCCGCGCCTGATGGATTCACCTCTGAATTCTACCAGACGTATAGAGAAGAAATAACACCGATTCTCCCTAAAGTTTTCCAAAAAATAGAAGAGGAGGGAATACTTCCAAACTCATTCTATGAAGCCAGCATCACTCTAATACCAAAACCGGGCAAAGACCTCACCAAAAAAGAAAATTACAGACCAATATCCCTGATGAACGTAGATGCAAAAATACTCAACAAAATATTAGCAAACCGAATTCAAAAATACATCAAGAGGATCATACACCATGATCAAGTGGGATTCATCCCAGGGATGCAAGGATGGTACAACATTCGAAAATCCATCAACATCATACACCACATCAACAAAAAGAAGAACAAAAACCACATGATCATCTCCATAGATGCTGAAAAAGCATTTGACAAAATTCAGCATCCATTCCTGATTAAAACTCTCAACAAAATGGGTATAGACAGCAAGTACCTCAACATCATAAAGGCTATATATGACAAACCCACAACTAACATCATACTTAATGGCGAGACGCTGAAAGCTTTTCATCTAAGATCGGGAACAAGACAGGGATGCCCACTCTCTCCACTGTTATTCAACATAGTACTGAGGTCCTAGCCACAGCAATCAGACAAAACAAAGACATACAAGGCATCCAGATTGGTAAAGAAGAAGTCAAATTGTCACTATTTGCAGATGACATGATACTGTACATAAAAAACCCTAACGATTCCATTCCAAAACTACTAGAACTAATATCTGAATTCAGCAAAGTTGCAGGATACAAAATTAACACACAGAAATCTGTTGCTTTCCTATACACTAATGATGAACTAACAGAAAGAGAAATCAGAAAAACAATTCCATTCACAATTGCATCAAAAAGAATAAAATACCTAGGAATAAAACTGACGAAGGAAGTGAAAGACCTGTACTCTGAAAACTACAAGACACTCCTAAGAGAAATTAAAGAGGACACTAACAAATGGAAGTGCATCCCATGCTCTTTGCTAGGAAGAATAAATATTGTCAAAATGGCTATACTACCTAAAGCAATCTACAGATTCAATGCAATCCCTATCAAACTAACAACAGCTTTCTTCAATGAACTGGAACAAATAATTCTAAAATTCATATGGAACCACAAAAGAGCCCAAATAGCAAAAGCAATCCTGAGAAGGAGGAATAAAACAGGGAGAATTACACTCCCTGACTTCAAGCTCTACTACAAAGCCACAGTAATCAAGACAATTTGGTATTGGCACAAAAACAGACCCACAGACCAGTGGAACAGAATAGAAAATCCAAACATTAACACAAACATATACAGTCAATTAATATTTGATAAACGTGCCTTGGATATACAATGGGGAGATAGATGACAGCCTCTTCAGCAGCTGGTGTTGGAAAAACTGGACAGTTACATGTAAGAGAATGAAACTGGACTACTGTCTAGCCCCATACACAAAGGTAAACTCAAGGTGGATCAAAGACCTGAATGTAAGTCATGAAACCATAAAACTCTTAGAAAAAAACATAGGCAAAAATCTCTTGGACATAAACATGAGCAACTTCTTCATGAACATATCTCCCCGGGCAAGGGAAACAAAAGCAAAAATGAACAAGTGGGACTATATGAAGCTGAAAAGCTTCTGTACAGCAAAGGACACCATCAGTAGAACAAAAAGACATCCTACAGTATGGGAGAATATATTCATAAAAAACGTATCTGATAAAGGGTTGACATCCAAAATATATAAAGAACTCATACACCTTAACAAACAGAAAGCAAATAATCCAATTAAGAAATGGGCAGAGGACATGAATAGACACTTCTCCAAAGAAGAAATTCAGATGGCCAACAGCCACATGAAAAGATGCTCCACATCGCTAATCATTAGAAAAATGCAGATTAAAACCACAATGAGGTATCACCTCACACCAGTGAGGATGGCCAACATCCAAAACACAATCAAACAACAAATGTTGGCAAGGATGTGGAGAAAAGGGAACCCTCCTACAGTGCTGGTGGGAATGCAAATTAGTTCAACCATTGTGGAAAGCAGTATGGAGGTTCCTCAAAAGACTCAAAATAGAAATACCATTTGACCCAGGAATTCCACTCCTAGGAATTTACCCTAAGAATGCAGCAGCCCAATTTGAAAAGGACAGATGCACCCCTATGTTTATTGCAGCACTATTTACAATAGCCAAGAAATGGAAGCAACCTAAGTGTCCATCAGTAGGTGAATGGATAAAGAAGATGTGATACATATACACAATGGAATATTATTCATCCATAAGAAGAAAACAAATCTTACCATTTGCAACAACATGGATGGAGCTAGAGGGTATTATGGTCAGTGAAATAAGCCAAGCCGAAAAAGACAAGTATCAAATGATTTCACTCATATGTGGAGTATAAGAACAAAGAAAAAATACTGAAGGAACAAAACAGCAGCAGACTCACAGAACCCGAGAATGGACTAATAGTTACCAAAGGGAAAGGGACTGGGGAAAATGGGCGGGAAGGGAGGGATAAGAGGGAAAAATGGGCATTACGATTAGCAGATATAATGTTGGGGGGGCACGGGGAGGGCAGTACAACTCAGAGAAGACAAGTAGTGATTCTATAGCATCTCACTACGCTGATGGACAGTGACTGTAATGGTGTTGGTGGGGGGGGACCTGATGAAGGGGTAGTTTAATAACCGTCATATTGCACATGTAATTGTAGATTAATGATAATAAAATAAATTATATTAAAAAAAAAGAAAAGAAAAGCAATGATACCCTAAATAAAACTACTGCTTTGAAGCCTCTGTGTTACTGAGAGTAGTTCTCAGATGGAAACCATGCCAAACACATGTTGGTTTTTCTCACTTTCATGATCAGTATTTTAGAAAAGAAAGATGGAAATGCCTTAGTACAGTAATACTGTACTGAAGTAAAACAAGCAAAATGACATCAAATTACTCTCTAGCTGGCAGACATCAAATTACTCTCTAGCTGGCAGACATCAAATTACTCCCTAGCTGGCAGAAAATGCTAAAGACAACACAACTTTTTAACTATCTTTACTTCTAGATAATTGCTCTCCAAAGGAGGGATAGAGGAATTCAGCACTAAAAACAATTTCTTTGTATGAAATTTATACTTAATATATCCAAATCCCACCCTAAATTCCCATTTAAAACAAACTAAATACACCTAATTACTTTGAACCAAGCACAGAAACTGTAGGATCCAAGAAGGTAGCTCAGTCAGTAATCAATTTTTTAATGTGGTTTGAAATTCCCAATCAGCCTGAAATGTTACTTATTCCAGCTTCCAACCCGTAATTACAAATACTCTCAAATTAATAAAAAACAAACAAAGATACTACGGCTCTCCAGATTACTTGGCTAAGAAAAAATTTAAAAACATAACACCCTACTCCACAAATTAAGCTCCTAGAACTTGAGATCAAAAGAAATTCAAAGAGCTTTCAAGAATATCTAAGGAAGCTTAATTTATTAATGCTGTTCAGACTTTCTTATTCCTAAAATTAGTATTTCACCAATTCTTGACCAACTCAGCTAATGCAACGGTTGGGGGATGATAAGTATCCAAAATGAAATAAAAGAGGAAAGAGAAGGGCAACTCAGCTAATGCATGTGGAAGTCCTTACAAATAAAAGAGCCTATGAATTTAAGGCACATATTTACTCCCTTATGTTTTTTAAGTTAATTAAGATCACGAAACATGAAAGTGTTAGTGACTTTATCCTCACATGCAAATGTGATTCTTTAGAGTAAGATTACATAAAAACCGTAAGTAAAGAAATTTTCCCTTGTACCTTCTCTTCAATCTTATGCTTCTTCATGGCATCAGTTTATTTTTTACTTTTAGTATCAACAACTTACCAATTCAGAAGTCATATAAAATGTAAACTGTCACCATCCTAACCTTTGCTTACCAGGTACCTCTGTCAGGTTAGGTCCACCGCAACAGCCAACTCAATACGTTCATTATTTCACAGGATTCCATAAACAGAAGTTTCCTAAAATGTCACCAAACCAGACACCAAAGCTCAATCTCAAAGAACCTACCTGGACTGTTGCAAATCTGACAGGTTACCATCCACCTTATCAGATTCCCCATTAAATAACCTAAAGAAGCCCCTTAGTCCAGCATTGTTTCATAAACCCTATTTTATCTCCTTTAAAACAGCGCTATCTGAAATCATCTCAGTTGTTTACTAGTTTCTAGAATGTAAGAGCCATAAAAAAGCGTAATGTGAATGGTGCCACCAGGAGTTTCCCAATGGCTGCCACACAAAACTGTAATCTGCTCTGTTCATTGCCACAGCCCCAGTGCCTCACAATGCCTGGTATAAGATATGCACGCAGTAAGGAAGGTTAAATAAAAAATAGCCTTGACCACTCTATACCTCAACTCACTGCCCTTCCGTTCTCCCTTAATCCCCACCTCCTTCCTCTCTTTCCAATTCCTATTACATATTTTACTTTCCTTGTCCTGAACCTTCTCTCTCCTCTATTATTTCATTTTGGATACTTATCATCCCCCAACCGTTGCCTAGTAAAACTACTACCTGGCTTGGGCCTCTCTAGCATTCCACTTCCTTGGCCCCTAAATTGACTCCAGTGCAGGTTTCTTATTATTTAGATCTCAGCGTAAATGTTATCTCTTTAGCCATATGACCCAGTTTGCCCAGGACACTCCTGTTTTGTGCCTGTTGTTCTAGTCTAAATGTTAATAGTGCTCCTTTTTACTTTCAAAAGTGTCCCCATGGACAATACGTTTTATGGTCACCTACATCAAAATAATTCCTGGAGGGCAAAAAAAAATCCCTGTTGTTATACCGTTTAACAATGATGACTGAAAACTATTTTAAATTATCTTATTTATTTAAATGTTAATTTAATGCCTCCAACTACTAAACTACAAGCTACATAACATGGAGTTTAGAATGTTTCCAGCTCCTGGAAGAGTATCTGACACACACTGAAGGCAGCCAACATTTGTAATCTCCACATTGGCTCTGAGATTCTGTGCAATACACAGATTGGCAGGGATCCTAAGGGGCCAGACCATGGCTCTGGCATCCCCACTCTAAGCCACAGACAGGGTTCTGGACTCTTCTGAATCAACCTACATTCATTTATGGTTTTGGTATATATATATAGCATTCACTTCCATGTAAGTAACTTACTCAGTTAACTGAGTTAAAACAATATTATTTTATGCTAAATAACTAGTTTATATGTTCATTACTCTAGATAAACTCTTTGCTCTCTTTTAAGTGAACTGATTATCATGAGTATTATATAAATATTTAAGAAAAAAGTAGGAAAGCCAACATACAGCAGTGATGAAAAGGGCTGTTGCTCATGTCTATGTTAAACAGAGCACTGATAAAGAAAAACTAAATTTTACAATTACTTGCTAGGTGTAATTAGTACCCTAAAAATTTAAGAAAATATTAACCTAATAGGCAAAAACTACAGATTAAATATGTCTGAAAAAAAGGAAATTAAAGTGAGCTGGCCTTTCAATTTGAGAATGACAATCTGAGAGCCAAGTTCACACACTCTTAAAAAATACAAATATTTGGTATGGTTCAAAACAACCTGATTTTCACAGTATAGTTTCTAATACTTCCTTTACCAACCATTTTTACACACACTAAATTACATAATAACCAAAAAGAGAAGATGGGATGGTAACATGTATACATGTGGACAATCTCACATACATGTTTTTATGTATGCATGCATGTACATGTGTATGTGAGGTGGCCCAAAAAGATCTTTTACCCTCGATGAAAGAAAGGACTTAAAACAAGAGACAGTCACAACAGAGTAAGGAATACAGCAACAGACATGGGTTTCCAAATTCTCTCCGTACTTCATTTGTGGTACACTTCATCAAAAGTCTGACTTCTCAAATTATTAGTATTGTATGCTAAGTACTAACTTTCAAAGACTCTATGATAATGGAACATGTTTTACCACAAGGCTACCCAAGCATGACACACTCCCCCGGAATTCAGAAACAGTACCTACACACAAAATTTGAAGCACTCTGCAAACAGCAGAATGTACATGAATGGAGGAACTCAGGAGTTTTCTCAAGGTCATTAAAGTTACAGCCAAAAACAGGGTTCAAGGACAAACAACTAGTAATTGCTAGTAAACTAATAACTAAATTAATGACTAAAAATTAAAATTTTTTCTATTATATAAAGAGATATCAAAACAATTACATTTTCATTTTCTCTTTTCCTTAAAATTAGCTCCCATCTTGAGCTAGTTCTCAGAAAACCCCACCAAAGTTTGAATTATTTTCTAAAGCTTTGAGCTACTCCAAATCCATCTCTAAATTAAAATTCTAGTACTCTTGAGTGCCATAAAGAATGAATTACAAATGGAAATACCATTTGACTCAGGAATTCCACTCCTAGGAATTTACCCTAAAAAGCAGCAGCCCAGTTTGAAAAAGACATATGCACCCCTATGTTTATCGCAGCACTATTTACAATAGCCAAGAAATGGAAGCAACCTAAGTGTCCATCAGTAGCTGAATGGATAAAAGAAGATGTGGTATATATACATAATGGAATATTATTCAGCCATAAGAAGAAAACAAATAACATGGATGGAGCTAGAGGGTATTATGCTCAGTGAAATAAGCCAGGCGGAGAAAGACAAGTATCAATGATTTCACTTATCTGTGGAGTATGAGAACAAAGAAAAAACTGAAGGAACAAAACAGCAGCAGACTCACAGAACCCAAGAATGGACTAACAGTTACCAAAGGGAAAGGGACTGGGGAAGAGGGGTGGGAAGGGAGGGATAAGGGGGAAAAAGGGCTATTACAATTAACACACATAATGTAGTGAGGGTGGGGGTGGGGAGGGTGTACATGGGGAAGGCAGTATAACACAGAGAAGACAAGTAGTGATTCTATAACATCCTAGTATGCTGATGGACAGTGACTGCAATGGGGTATGTGGTGGGGTCTTGATAATAGGGGGAGTCTAGTAACCATAATGTTGCTCATGTAATTGTATATTAATAATAGCAAAATAAAATAAATAAAAAATTTAAAAAGGATGAATTACACCACGAAAATTCTAATTTTTTTCATGCAATCTCCAACAAAGCACTTATAAATTAGAATCAGTTTATGACAATTAGATACTTATATTTTCTATGCAGGAGCAAAATTTTTCTCTTACTAGTTTTCTTGTGCTAAATTTCAAATATCAATATACCAATGCATAAATCTCTAGGAAGTATTTTCAAAATTATTGTAAAGACATTTTGCTCATTTTCTGTACCTACTAAACTTGTTACTGTATTATGTGAACCATTTTATCAATTTGTTATGTATCAATTTATGTTATATTTTTCTACTTACCTATTCAGGAGATGAAAACTTTCAAGTATTTCAACAACCTGTGTTTTATTACTTTTGGGGACAATAGGGAGAGCAGAGTGGAATCAGTGTGGCCATCTCACCACTACTACACTCTTCAATTTTTAGATAACAATTTCATTCCCAAACACTATGACTCTGCTTGAAAAGGTGTACAAAATGCAAATAAGTCTATTATCACTAAGAGGTGCTAATTCAAAACCAGCCAGCACACCCCAGTACACGGAAACTGCATGACCAATGGCGCACCTTTTGGCCTGCTAAGATCAAAAACTCAAGCTCAATTCTTCAGCAGTGTTTTCATATCTGATAACAGAATAGGCAATTGGGGGGTGGAGGGGCACTGCTGCAAGTGGCAGTGGTAAGGAGAAAGGAAAGGAAAAAAAAGGTGCCAAGTATGAGTATACTGTGGGAAAAATTTACAGCTTTTATCTAAATCCTTCAAAATGTTCCCTCCCAACAGAATTAAATTCATAAATAAGCCCATTATAGTCTTATTAACATCTAAAATTACACAAATCAAAAGTAAATTTGCAACTTTTCTTTGAAATCCTTACCAATAGTATTAGAAGCAGAGCCTATTCCCAAAATTCAGTCATTCAATAAATAACAAGTACCCACTAAGTGCATGGCATTATGCTAGGAATCATAAAGGAAGCCAGCAAATTATTTAAAACAAATATCCTTACCTTCAGCTGAAACCCAGTTTCATTCACATTCTCCTTCCAATTACCTTCCTAAAAATTAATTTTAGAAATCATTACAAAATAAAATAACCCATAAGGAATATTCCTAATTAAATTAATACCTATCATTCTGTTGTTCTTTCAGAGATGGGAAGAAAAGATTAAAAAAGAAATATTTTCACTTCAAAATTAAACACACAATCCACATTCCAAAAGATTACCAAAAGATGGTCCTAAAATTTTACAGATCTGTATTTCAAAAAACCAAAGACTAACTTTGATACCACTTGATAAGTGATAGCAAGAACACCAATCTTTAGTATCTTTAAGTATAAAAATGTTAGCTGAATAATAATACAATCCAATAGTTTTGGAATTTATTTTTTACAAAAATGAAATGTATATATAAAATCACCAAAGCTGCTCCAAAAAGATCCTTAAGGATAAGCATTCTATAGTTTAAAAGAAAAAAAAAATCCCAAGTCAAATGAATTTTTTAAGGTGACCAAATAAAAGAAAAATACCTGTGTTAAAAACAAATAGAAGATTTTGTCTCTACAAAGGATGGGATGTGAAGCAACTCTCAAGAGAAAGTTTTCTAAACCAATCCTTCGTCTTTCCACAAAATCCGGGTCCATGTTGTCAGCAGAGAGTTTATGCCAAACAAATTCTGCCTAGGTAAACAAAATCACCATGAAGAACGGTCTCAATGCAAAATACTTCTGAACTACACTGCCATTTCATTTCTTACCCTTTTTTCTGGGAGAGGTGGCACAACAACATGTGGATAGTAAACTAAAAGGTAGTTTCTCAACAACTCAAATTCACTATACCGCCTCCACAATGAGTCTGTTAGGACACTCTGACCATCAATGTGTTCAACTGACCTGAAAAGGAACAGAATAAGATTTCTATTATTTTGTTTAAATATAAATACATGCACACAAGCTCCATTAAAATTTACAATCCCATTTACTGAGTCCTTATGCACCAGGCACTTCTCATTTATTATCTTTCATGTATTACCTTACTTAATCCTTACAATCACCATGTGAGGAATGGATTACTGTCCCCATTTTACAGATGAGGAAGCAGCTGCACAGTATATGCTTTGGCAGTCACAAAGATCTGGGAACAGAGCACTCAAATCCATCTATTCCTAAACCCTCACTCCTAATCCCTTTCCTTCTGTTAGAGGAAACTTATTTGAACTCGAGAAAAACAGTAATTTTAGGAATATTCTAAAAGCTTCAATGTATAATAATTTGGTTAATGTATAACAGATTTTATAATACAGTAAAATCTGGCTTAGCTAGTGTTCATTAAATAAGTTGTATTTTTTTTTCCTAGATATTTTTGATAAGGTAGTCAACAGAACTGGCAAAAATTGGTAGCTTTAGGGAGCTTACTCTTTAGTAGACTAATAAGTGATATTTCTAATTGCACTTCTGCCACTATGAGTGAACAACATTCATGCTAAAGACCAAGACACTAAAATAATCTCAATTAGGTTGAGAATGAAGCCATTGAAATTGAAGCCAATGCATCAAAGAACTAGGAAATATCACAAAAGCAAAATGTTAATTAACTCTAAGAGGGTGGGGGAGAAGGGATGTAAAAATTCATTTCAATCTTACTTTTAATATAAATAGCTGCAGGCAATGCCATGTCTCATCCATATAAAAGTTCAACTTACAGCTGGGGGAAAGTTAGGGTAAAATCATATAAAGGGTATTTGAAATGGCTACTTGAGAATTCTGCTAGCATAGTCACTATTAGAAAGCAGCAGTCTTCTAAACATTACCAGGACCTTCCTATTTTCTAATTGTTAGCTTGACAATAACTAATAGGCTCTCCAAGAGATGCACATATCACCACAATGTACAATGTATGTTAAAATAAAAAATAGAAGCTAAATGAGTCTTGGAATATAGTACTCTTGAGAAAGAATATACATTATGCCAAGCTAGCATAACAGACATCCAGTGTTTTTATTCTTTATATATTTAAGAAAAGTCTGCCACTAAATTTATTCATTGCACATCAATAAAAAGGAAATAAAACATGAATTCAAACTGCACAAATGGCTCCCCTGACAAAAACAGAGATTTACTAAATCATAATTCATTTTAAAGAGTTGTCCTAAACATCAGCTATGACTTAATGCTACTTCAATTCATATTCTCAAACTTAGCTTAAAAACTATCTGGGTTATGATCAAGTTCCAAATTATCAAAATCATTAACAACAGAACTCACATCTTGCTAATATTAAGTAGGCAAATACAGCCTATAAGCAGTACTGTTAGAAGACGTGCTTAAATGTTTTAAGACCATTCACAGCAGAGTTTAGTTATTGCAGATGAACTTAAAAGCATAGAGAAGACTTGCACTGGACCCCAAAACTACCCCATTTGCCAAGCATTCAACAAATATTTAATATCTGGTTTTACATGCAAGTTTTAACTTAACCCTCACAATAAAGTAGATAGTATCATTAGCCCTGTTTCACAGATCAGGAAAATCAAGTAATGACATTATACTGCCTCCCAAGCCATCGAGACTTTCTTATCTATTCTGAGAGGCATATTTTTATCTATTTTTAAAGGGTTCAAATTTTATGAATAGGAAAACACAACATCTCTGGAGAAATTAAAAACCAGTGACTTTAGTTTTAACCCAATCTTAGCCTACTAAATTATAACCCTATAGGCAATTGCTAAACAGGCTTTTTACTGGTATCCAAGGAGTAGGTAGTAAGCAAGATTATTAAAGTTCAAATTCTGGTTAAAATTAAGCGCCAATAACATTTGTATTGTCCAAGATTATCTGCATAACACTGACTTATGGAAAGAATCCCACATGATTATAAGAAGTCTAGCTAGTTCTGTGAAGCCCATAAAGTCCTGAAAATTCATACGTACACCTTAAGCCAAGCTTGGTAACTTTTGGTAAAGCCTATGAAAATGCAGGGTTTAAACATTTTTCTCTTAAAAATATATTCACATTAAAATATGGTTATACCAATTTATCAGCTGGATCTGGTAGTAATATTATTTTATTATTACTAAATCCTCACTCCCACTACTGCAGTTACTATCTGTCAACATAGGAAAATGTTACAGAATTACTGGCTATATTCCCAATGCTGTACTACCACCAGCATGACCAGCTTGTACTATGATTGACAATTTTTGTGTCTCTATCCCCGTTCCCCACCCATCCATGCCACCCCCTCCCCTGTGGTAATCACCAGTCACTTCTCAGTGTCTGTGAGTATACTGCTATTTTGTTCATATCATTTTGTTTGTTTTTGTCTTCTACATAAGTAAAATCATATGGTATTTGTCTTTCTCCACCTGGCTTATTTCACTAAAACCCTCTAGTTCCATCCATGTTGCTGCAAATGGCAGGATTTTTTTTTTTAGTGGCTGAATAATATATTCTATTGTGCATATGTATTACATTGTCTTTATCCATTCATCTATTGATGGACACTTTGGTTGCACCCATAACTTGGCTAGTGTAAATAACGAAGCGATAAACATAGGACAGTGATGCATGTACTCTTTTCGAATCAGGGATTCTGCTTCCTTTGGGTAAATTCCTACAAGTAGAATTACTGGGTCATATGGTATTTCCATTTTTACTCTTTTGAGGAACCTCCATACTGCTTTCTACAATGGCTGCACCAATTGACATTCCCACCAACAATGAAGGAGGGTTCCCCTTTCTCGACATTCTTTTTTTTTTTAATAGTCTATTTTGGTATCATTAATCTACAATTACATGTGCAATATTCTGGTTATTAAACTACCCCTTCATCAGGTCCCCCCCACCAACCCTATTACAGTCACTGTCCTTCAGCGTAGTGAGATGCTATAGAGTCACTACTTGGGTTCTCTGAGTGGTACAACCCTCCCCGAGCCCCCCCAACATTACATCTGCTAATCGTAATGCTCCTTTTCCCCCCTTGTCCTTCGCTTCCCACCCATCCTCCCCAGTCCCTTTCCCTTTGGTAACTATTAGTGCATTCTTGGGTTCTGTGAGTCTGCTGCTGTTTTGTTCCTTCAGTTTTTTCCTTGTTCTTCTACTCCACATATGAGTGAAATCATTTGGTACTTGTCTTTTTTGGCTTGGCTTATTTCACTGAGCATAATACCCTCTAGCTCCATCAATGTTGTTGCAAATGTTAGGATTTGTTTTCTTCTTATGGATGAATAATATTCCATTGTGTATATGTACCACATCTTCTTTATCGATTCATCTACTGATGGACACTTAGTTGCTTCCATTTCTTGGCTATTGTAAATAGTGCTGCAGTAAACATAGGGGTGCATATGTCTTTTTCAAAATGCGCTGCTGCATTCTTAGGGTAAATTCCAAGGAGTGCAATTCCTGGGTCAAATGGTATTTCTATTTTGAGTTTTCTGAGGAACCTCCATACTGCTTTCCACAATGGTTGAACTAATTTGCATTCCCACAAGCAGTGTAGGAGGGTTCCCTTTTCTCCACATCCTTGCCAACAATTGTTGTTGTGTTTTGGATGTTGGCCATCCTCACTGGTGTGAGGTGATATCTCATTGTGGTTTTAATCTGCATTTCTCTGATTATTAGTGATGTGGAGCATCTTTTCATGTGGCTGTTGGCCATCTGAATTTCTTCTCTGGAGAAGTGTCTATTCATGTCCTCTGCCCATTTCTTAATTGGATTATTTACTTTATGTTTGTTGAGGTGCGTGAGTTCTTTATATATTTTGGATGTCAACCCCTTATTGGTACGTCATTTATGAATATATTCTCCCATACTGTAGGATGTCTTTTTGTTCTACTGATGGTGTCCTTTGCTGTACAGATTTTCAGCTTGATACAGTCCCACTTGTTCATTTTCGCTTTTGTTTCCCTTGCCCGACGAGATAAGTTCATGAAGTAGTCACTAATGTTTATGTCCAAGAGATTTTTGCCTATGTTTTTTTCTAAGAGTTTTATGGTTTCATGACTTACATTCAGGTCTTTGATCCACCTTGAGTTTACCTTTATGTATGGGGCTAGACAATAGTCCAGTTTTTTTCTCTTACATGAAGCGGTCCAGTTTTTCCAACACCAGCTGCTGAAGAGGCTGTCATCTCCCCATTGTATATCCAAGGCTCCTTTATCAAATATTAATTGACTGTATATATTTGGGTTAATGTTTGAATTTTCTATTCTGTTCCACTGGTCTGTAGGTCTGTTTTGGTGCCAATACCAAACTGTCTTGATTACTGTGGATTTGTAGTAGAGCTTGAAGTCAGGGAGTGTAATTCCCCATTTTATTCCTCCGTCTCAGGATTGCTTTGGCTATTCGGGGTCTTTTGTGGTTCCATATGAATTTTAGAATTATTTGTTCCAGGTCATGAAGAAAGCTGTTTGGTAGTTTGATAGGGATTGCGTTGAATCTGTAGATTGCTTTAGGTAGTATAGCCATTTTGACAATATTTATTCTTCCTAGCCAAGAGCATGGGATGCATTTCCATTTGTTAGTGTCCTCTTTAATTTCTCTTAGGAGTGTCTTGTAGTTTGCAGAGTACAGGTCTTTCACTTCCTTCGTCAGGTTTATTCCTAGGTATTTTATTCTTTTCGATGCAATTGTGAATGGAATTGTTTTTCTGATTTCTCTTTCTGTTAGTTCATCATTAGTGTATAGGAAAGCAACAGATTTCTGTGTGTTAATTTTGTATCCTGCAACTTTGCTGAATTCAGATATTAGTTCTAGTAGTTTAGGAGGGGGGTCTTAAGGGTTTTTTATGTACAGTATCATGTCATCTGCAAATAGTGACAATTTGACTTCTTCTTTACCAATCTGGATGCCTTGTATGTCTTTCTTTTGTCTGATTGCCATGGTTAGGACCTCCAGTACTATGTTGAATAACAGTGGAGAGAGTGGGCATCCCTGTCTTGTTCCCGATCTTAGATGAAAAGCTTTCAGCTTCTTGCCGTTAAGCATGATGTTAGCTATGGGTTTGTCATATATAGCCTTTATGATGTTCAGGTACTTGCCCTCTATACCCATTTTCTTGAGAGTTTTAATCATGAATGGATGCTGAATTTTGTCAAATGCTTTTTCAGCATCTATGGAGATGATCATGTGGTTTTTGTTCTTCTTTTTGTTGATGTGGTGTATGATGTTGATGGATTTTTGAATGTTGTACCGTCCTTGCATCCCTGGGATGAATCCCACTTGATCATGGTGTATGATCCTCTTGATGTATTTATGAATTCGGTTTGCTAATATTTTGTTGAGTATTTTTGCATCTACATTCATCACGGATATTGGACTGTAGTTTTCTTTTTTGGTGAGGTCTTTGCCAGGTTTTGGTATTAGAGTGATGCGGGCTTTATAGAATGAGTTTCGAAGTATTCCCTCCTCTTCTATTTTTTGGAAAACTTTAAGGAGAATGGATGTTATTTCTTCTCTATATGTCTGGTAGATTTCAGAGGTGAATACATCTGGTCTGGGGGTTTTGCTCTTGGGTAGTTTTTTGAATACCGTTTCAATTTTTTTGCTGGTGATTGGTCTGTTTAGTTTTTCTGTTTCTTGCTTGGTCAGGCTTGGAAGGTTGTATTTTTCTAAGAAGTTGTCCATTTCTTCTATGTTTTCCAGCTTGTTAGCATATAGATTCTCATAATATTCTCTTATAATTCTTTGTATTTCTGTGGGGTCTGTCATTTTTTTCCTTTCTCATTTCTGATTCTGTTTATGTGTGTAGATTCTCTTTTTCTCTTAATGAGGCTGGCTAGGGGTTTATCTATTTTGTTTATTTTTTCAAAGAACCAGCTCTTGGTTTCATTGATTTTTTCTATTGTTTTGTTCTTCTCAATTTTATTTATTTCTTCTCTGATCTTTATTATGCCCCTCCTTCTGGTGACTTTGGGCCTCATTTGTTCTTCTTTTTCCAATTTCAGTAATTGTGTCTTTAGACTATTCATTTGGGAATGTTCTTCTTTCTTTAAATAGGCTTGGATTGCAATATACTTTCCTCTTAGAACTGCCTTTGCTGCGCCCCACTGAAGTTGTGGCTTTGTGTTGTTGTTGTCATTTGTCTCCATATATTCTTTGACTTCTGTTTTGATTTGGTCATTAACCCATTGATTAATTAGGAGAATGTTGTTACGTCTCCATGTACTTGTGAGCCTTTTTGATTTCTTTCTAAAATTTAATTCTAGTTTTATACCTTTATGATCTGAAGAGTTGGTTGGTAAAATTTCAATATTTTTGACTTTACTGAGGTTATTTTTGAGGCCTAGTATGTGCTCTATTCTGGAAAATGTTCCATGCGCACTTGAGAAGAATGTGTATCCTGTTGCTTTTGGGTGTAGAGTTCTATAGATGTCTGTAAGGTCCATGTGTTCTAGTGTGTTGTTCAGTGCTTCTGTGTCTTTACTTATTTTCTGTCTGGTTGATCTGTCCTTTGGAGTGAGTGGTGTGTTGAAGTCACCTAAAATGAATCCATTGCTGTCTATTTTCTCCTTTAATTCTGTTAGTACTTGTTTCACATGTGCCAGCCCTCCCGTTTTGGGTGCATATATATTTATAATGGTTATATCCTCTTGTTGGGCGGACCCCTTTATCATTATGTAATGTCCTTCTTTATCGCTTGCTACTTTCCTCGTTTTGAAGACTATTTTGTCTGATACAAGTACTGCAACACCTGCTTTTTTCTCTTTGTTGTTTGCATGAAATATCTTTTTCTATCCCTTCGCTTTTAGTCTGTGTATATCTCTGGGTTTGAGTTGAGTCTCTTGTAGGCAGCATATAGATGGGTCTTGCTTTTTTTTTTTAGTTTATTTTGATATCATTAATCTACAATTAAATGAGTAATATTATGGTGATTACACTACCCCCTTCATCAGGTTCCCCCTGCCCAACCCCATTTCACTCACTGTCCATCAGCTTAGTGAGATGCCATAGAGTCACTACTTGTCCTCTCTGGGTTGTACAGCCCTCCCCGGGCCCCCCAAACATTACATCTGCTAATCGTATAGTCCCTTCTTCCCCTTCACCCCTCCCTTCCCACCCATCCTCCCCAGTCCCTTTCCTTTTGGTAACTATTTGTCCGTTCTCGGGTTCTGTTAGTCTCCTGCTGTTTTGTTCCTTCAGTTTTTTTTTTCCTTAGTTCTTATACTCCACGTATGAGTGAAATCATTTGGTATTTGTCTTTTTCAGCTTGACTTATTTCACTGAGCATAATACCCTCTAGCTCCATCCATGTTGTTGCAAATGGTAGGATTTGTTTTCTTCTTATGGCTGAATAATATTCCATTGTGTATATGTACCACTTCTTCTTTATCCATTCATCTACTGATGGACACTTAGGTTGCTTCCATTTCTTGGCTATTGTAAATAGTGCTGCGATAAACATAGGGGTGCATCTGTCTTTTTCAAATTGGACTGCTGCATTCTTAGAGTAAATTCCTAGGAGTGGAATTCCTGGGTCAAACGGTATTTCTATTTTGAGTTTTTTGAGGAAGCTCCATACTACTTTCCACAATGGTTGAACTAATTTGCAGTCCCACCAGCAGTGTAGGAGGGTTCCCTTTTCTCCACATCCTCGCCAACATTTGTTGTTGTTTGTGTTTTGGATGTTGGCCATCCTCACTGGTGTGAGGTGATATCTCATGGTGGTTTTAATCTGCATTGCTCTGATGATTAGCGATGTGGAGCATCTTTTCATGTGCCTGTTGGCCATCTGAATTTCTTCTTTGGAGAAGTGTCTATTCATGTCCTCGGCCCATTTCTTAAATGGATTATTTGCTTTTTGTTTGTTGAGGTGCCTGAGTTCTTTATATATTTTGGATGTCAACCCCTTATCGGATATGTCATTTATGAATATATTCTCCCATACTGTAGGAAGTCTTTTTGTTCTACTGATGGTGTCCTTTGCTGTACAGAAGCTTTTCAGCTTGATATAGTCCCACTTGTTCATTTTTGCTTTTGTTTCCCTTGCCCGGGGAGATATGTTCATGAAGAAGTTGCTCATGTTTATGTCCAAGAGATTTTTGCCTATGTTTTTTTCTAAGAGTTTTATGGTTTCATGACTTACATTCAGGTCTTTGATCCACCTTGAGTTTACCTTTGTGTATGGGGTTAGACAGTAGTCCAATTTCATTCTCTTACATGTAGCTGTCCAGTTTTTCCAACACCAGCTGCTGAAGAGGCCGTCATCTCCCCAATGTATATCCAAGGAACCTTATCAAATATTAATTGACTGTATGTGTTTGGGTTGATGTTTGGATTTTCTATTCTATTCCATTGATCTGTGGGTCTGTTTTGTGCCAATACCAAACTGTCTTGATTACTGTGGCTTTGTAGTAGAGCTTGAAGTCAGGGAGCGTAATTCCCCGTTTTATTCCTCCTTCTCATGATTGCTTTGGCTATTCGGGGTTTTTTGTGGTGCCATATGAATTTTAGAATTATTTGTTCGAGTTCATTGAAGAAAGCTGTTGGTAGTTTGATAGGGATTGCGTTGAATCTGTAGATTGCTTTGGGTAGTATAGCCATTTTGACAATATTTATTCTTCCTAGCCAGGAGCATGGGATGCATTTCCATTTGTTAGTGTCCTCTTTAATTTCTCTTAGGAATGTCGTGTAGTTTACAGGGTACAGGTCTTTCACTTCCTTTGTTAAGTTTATTCCTAGGTATTTTATTCTTTTTGATGCAATTGTGAATGGAATTGTTTTTCTGATTTCTCTTTCTGTTAGTTTATCGTTAGTGTATAGGAAAGCAACAGATTTCTGTGTGTTAATTTTGTATCCTGCAACTTTGCTGAATTCAGATATTAGTTCTAGTAGTTTAGGAGTGGAGTCTTTAGGGTTTTTTATGTACAATATCATGTAATCTGCAAATAGTGACAATTTGAATTCTTCTTTACCAATCTGGATGCCTTGTATTTCTTTGTTTTGTCTGATTGCCGTGGCTAGGACCTCCAGTACTATGTTGAATAACAGTGGAGAGAGTGGGCATCCCTGTCTTGTTCC
This sequence comes from Smutsia gigantea, assembly GCA_032199065.1. Lineage (NCBI taxonomy): Eukaryota > Metazoa > Chordata > Mammalia > Pholidota > Manidae > Smutsia > Smutsia gigantea. Next base: position 54,891 of record JAVSCE010010783.1, on the reverse strand, counting down.
CGACATTAGATGAAAAGCTTTCAGCTTCTCGCCATTAAGTATGATGTTAGCTGTGGGTTTGTCATATATGACCTTTATGATGTTTAGGTACTTGCCGTCTATACCCATTTTGTTGAGAGTTTTAATCAGGAATGGATGCTGAATTTTGTCAAATGCTTTTTCAGTATCTCTGGAGATGATCATGTGGTTTTTGTTCTTCTTTTTATTGATGTGGTGGATGATGCTGATGGATTTTCGAATGTTGTACCATCCTTGCATCCCTGGGATGAATCCCACTTGATCATGGTGTATGATCCTCTTGATGTATTTTTGAATTCGGTTTCCTAATATTTTGTTGAGTATTTTTGCATCCACGTTCATCAGGGATATTGGTCTATAGTTTTCTTTTTTGGTGAGGTCTTTGCCTCGTTTTCGTATTAGAGTAATGCTGGCTTCATAGAATGAGTTTGGAAGTATTCCTTCCTCTTCTATTTTTTGGAAAACATTAAGGAGAATGGGTGTTATTTCTTCTCTATATGTCTGGTAGAACTCAGAGGTGAATCCATCTGGTCCAGGGGTTTTGTTCTTGGGTAGTTTTTTGATTACTGCTTCAATTTCGTTGCTGGTGATTGGTCTGTTTAGTTTTTCTGTTTCTTGCTTGGTCAGTCTTGGAAGGTTGTATTTTTCTAAGAAGTTGTCCATTTCTTCTATGTTTTCCAGCTTGTTAGCATATAGATTCTCATAATATTCTCTTATAATTCTTTGTATTTCTGTGGGGTCCGTCGTGATTTTTCCTTTCTCATTTCTGATTGTGTTTATGTGTGTAGATTCTCTTTTTCTCTTAATAAGTCTGGCTAGGGGTTTATCTATTTTGTTTATTTTTTCAAAGAACCAGCTCTTGGTTTCATTGATTTTTTCTATTGTTTTGTTTTCTCAATTTTATTTATTTCTTCTCTGATCTTTATTATGTCCCTCCTTCTGGTGGCTTTGGGTCTCATTTGTTGTTCTTTTTCCAATTTCAGTAATTTTGTCTTTAGACTATTCATTTGGGAATGTTCTTCTTTCTTTAGATAGGCCTGGATTGCAATATACTTTTCTCTTAGAACTGCCTTTGCTGCGTCCCACAGAAGCTGTGGCTTTGTGTTGTTGTTGTCATTTGTCTCCATATAGTCTTTGATTTCTGTTTTGATTTGGTCATTGACCCATTGATTAAGTAGGAGAATGTTGTTAAGTCTCCATGTATTTGTGAGCCTTTTTTTTTCCTTCTAAAGTTTGATTCTACTTTAATACCTTTATGATCCGAGAAGTTGGTTGGTATAATTTCAATATTTTCGATTTTACTGAGGTTCTTTTTGTGGCCTAGTATGTGGTCTATTCTGGAAAATGTTCCATGTGCACTTGAGAAGAATGTGTATCCCGTTGCTTTTGGTTGTAGAGTTCTGTAGATGTCTGTTAGGTCCATCTGTTCTAGTGTGTTGTTCAATGCCTCTGTGTCTTTACTTATTTTCTGTCTGGTTGATATGTCCCCTTGGAGTGAGTGGCGTGTTGAAGTCACCTAAGATGAATGCATTGCTGCCTATTTCCTCCTTTAATTCTGTTAGTATTTGTCTCACATATGCTGGCGCTCCTGTGTTGGGTGCATATATATTTTAAATGGTTATATGTTCTTGTTGGATTGACCCCTTTATCATTATGTAATGTCCTTCTTTATCTCTTGCTACTTTCTTCATTTTGAAGTCTATTTTGTCTGATACAAGTACTGCAACACCTGCTTTTTTCTCTTTGTTATTTGCATGAAATATCTTTTTCCATCACTTCACTTTTAATCTGGGGATATCTTTGCGTTTGAGGTGAGTTTCTTGTAGGCAGCATATAGATGGGTCTTGCTTTTTTATCCATTCTGTTATTCTGTGTCTTTTGATTGGTGCATTCAGTCCATTTACGTTTAGGGTGATTATTGAAAGATATGTACTTATTGCCATTGCTGGCTTTAGATTCGTGGTTACCAAAGGTTCAAGGGTTGCTTCTTTACTATCTAACAATTTAACTTAACTTTCTTGTTAAGTTATTGTAAACACAGTCTGATGTTTCTTTATTTCTCTCCTTTCTTTTTCTTCCTCCTCCATTCTTTATATACTAGGTGTTTTATTCTTTGCCTTTAGTTAGTATTTGGATGGTCTGCTTTCTTTGCTATGATTTTATTTTCTCTGGTGACATATTTTTAGCCTCGGGAGTGCTTCCCTCTAGAGCAGTTCCTTTAAGATGTCCTGAAGAGGTGGTTTATGGGAGGCAAATTCTCTCAGCTTTCGTTTGTCCAGAAACTGTTTAATCCCTCTGTCATATTTAAATGATAATCATGTTGGATAGAATATTCTTGGTTCGAGGCCCTTCTGTTTCATTACATTAAATATATCATGCCATTCTCTTCTGGCCTGTACGGTTTCTGTTGAGAAGTCTGATGATAGCCTGATGAATTTTCCTTTGTAGGTGATCTTTTTTCTTTCTCTAGCTGCCTTGAATACTCCATCCTTTTCTTTGATCTTTGCCATCTTAATTATTATGTGTCTTGGTGTTGTCTTCCTTGGGTCCCTTGTGTTGGGAGATCTGTGGGCTTCCGTGGACTGCGAGACTATTTCCTTCCCCAGCATGGGGAAGGTTTCAGCAATTATTTCTTCAGAGACACTTTCTACCCCTTTTTCTCTCTCTTCTTCCTCTGGTACTCTTATAATGTGAATATTGTTCCGTTTGGATTGGTCACACAGTTCTCTTAATATTCTTTCATTCCTAGTGATCCTTTTATCTCTCTGTGCCTCAGCTTTTCTGTATTCCTGTTCTCTGATTTCTATAGCATTAACAGTCTCTTGCATCTCGTCCTGTCTGCTTCTAAGCCTGTCGATGTCTTGTCTCACTTGTGCATTGTCTTTCCTGACTTCCCTCACTTCCTCCCTCAGCTCTTGCATATTTCTCTGTAGATCTATCACCATGTTTATGGCTTTTATTCTGAATTCTTTTTCAGGAAGATTGTGCATTTCCATCTTTCAGGTTCCCTCTCAGGTGTTGTCTGGGTCTGGGTATTCTTTGTACCATACTCCTCTGTCTTTTCATGGCGATAGAAGTGGTCGCTTGTAGGTGTCACGTATGTCAGCTGGGCTCTTTAAGACTTTAAAAAAAAAACAAAAACAAACAAAAAAAAGAAAAAGGAAGGAAGAGAAAGAAAAGAGGAAAAAAAGAAAGAAACGGGGAAAAAAACGCCCACCAGGAGTGGATTCTGTAAGGATGCTGTAGGTGGTGCTATTGCGCTACTATTCCGCAGCCGCGGCCGTGCTGCTCTTTGTATCTCTGGCTGGGGCGGGAACGAATGGGAGGCTGTTTTTCTCTGTGTAAGATTTCAGTGTGGCTACCTTTTCCCAGTCGCCAGCCAAGGGGTCCCAAATTTCTCAGGACTCCCAGCATGCTGGGCTGAGTGTGCCAGGGCGAACGTGTTCCCTCGCTGCTCCGTATCTTACCCGCCTCACGGGGTGCCAAGTCCTCTCACGTGCAGATGCAGGCTGAGTGCTGTCCTGTATCTTCTGGTCTCTCTTTTAGGAGTAGTTGTATTTGCTGTATTTTCATAGATTTATATGGTTTTGGGAGGAGATTTCCACCACCCTGCTCATGCCACCGTCTTCCCAGAACCACCCCTTTCTCCACATTCTTACCAACACTTGTTATTTCTTGTCTTTTGGACAGTGGCCATTCTAACTGGTATCAGGTGATATCTCACTGTGGTTTTAATTTGTATTTCCCTGGTGATCAGCAATGTGGAGCATCTTCTCATGTGCCTGTTGGCCACCTGTATTTCTTCTTTGGAGAAGTGTCTGTTCAGATCCTCTCCCCACTTTTTAACTGGTTTGTTTTTTGGTGTTGAGGTATATAAGTTCTTTATGTATTTTGGATGTTAACCCCTTACATGATTATGTAGTTTTTATCCTTCTTTTTGTTAATGTGGTGTATGACATTGATTGATATACAAATATTGTACCATCCTTGCATTCCTGTAATAAATCCCACTTGGTCATGATGGATGATCCTTTTGATGTATTTTTGATTCCAGTTTGCTAATATTTTGTTGAGGATTTTTGCATCAGGGGTATTGGTCTAAAATTTTCTTTTTTGTAGTGTCTTTGTCTGGTTTTGATATTAGAGTGACACTGGCTTCACAGAATGAGTTTGGAAGTATTCCCTCCTCTTCTACCTTTGGGAATACTTTAAGAAGCTCTTCTTTAAATGTTTTGTAGAATTCAGCTGTGAAGCCAGCTGGTCCTTGACTTTTTTTGTTTGGGAGTTTTTTAATTACCAATTCAATTTCATTGTTGGTAACTGGTCTGTTCAGATTTTGTTTCTTCCTAGGTCAATCTTGGAAGGTTGTCATTTTTATAGGAATTTTTTCATTCTTCTAGGCAGTCCAATTTGTTGGAATTTAAGTTTTCATAGAATTTTCTAATAATTCTTTGTATTTCTGTCATATCCTTTGATTATTCCTTTTTCATTTCTGATTTTATGTGTGTACTCTGTCTTTTTTTCTGGATCTGTCTGGCTATGGGTTTGTCTATTATGTTTATTTTCTCAAAGAAGCAGCTATTGGTTTTGTTGATTTTTTTCTAGTGTTTTATTCTTCTCTACTTTATTTATGCTCTGATCTTTACTAACTTTGGGCTTTATTTGTTCTTTATTTTCTAGTTTAATTGTGATGAGTTAAGACTGTTTATTTGGGATTGTTTTTGTTTCTTGAGGTAGGCCTGTACTGCTATATACCTCCCTCTGAGAACTGCTTCTGCAGTGTCCCACAAATTTTGGACTGTTGTATTTTTTATTTCATCCCTCATATCTACATGTTTTAATTGAAAGCATTTCTGCCCAGTCTCTGCAGAAAGAAAAAAACTAGTTGCTATAGTCTTTATATTATATATATATTTGTTATATACACTTATAACCAGCAAAATAAGTTAAATCTTTCCTAGTCTTTTTCTAGGCATAATGATCTAATAATTCCTTATGAGGGGAAAGACAATTTTTTTGGTGAGTCTGATTTCTTACTCCATGATTTACTTTGCCTTTTCAATAAGGCTCCGGTCTCAGACTTTTTTCCCTGTTAATTTCTCTGTAACTCCTAACACTTCTAAAAAAATTTAGACTGTATTCTCTCCTAGATTTCTCTGTTAACTATCTCATCTCCACTTACCCAAGTCTACTTTACATGCCCCTGAGAACCTGACATCCCTCCCCAAAATTGCACAGGGATTGTATCTAACACCAAGAACTCTACCAAAGCGTGTGTCAAATAACATTCCAGATCCCCCAAATATTCCACTAACCTCTACTCTCCCTCTAAAACAAGTACTACATTAGAATATAGCTACCACGAGTAGCATAATTAAAGACACACTTGTTTACCTGTTAAAAAGAAACAAAAAACCAATCCCTAAGACCTACAAACAATTCCATTAACAGAATTTGCACCAGCAGCTACCAGATAAAACTCTTTCTAATTTTCATCACTCACCTTGTTTCAATGAGGTAAGCAGTATATGTTTCTTGCATGTTCATGGCATTTCTTCCAGTTCGTTTTTCTGCTTCTGAAACATTAATTTCTATCTTCTTCAATGAAAAATTATTTTCTGTCATCTGGACAAAACAAGTGGAAGGACACAGAAAAAGAAACCTTTAAGACAGTGTTGAAAAAAAACCCCACCTATTATAATAGAATTCATTATTGGTACATATTTCAAGCAAATTTCTTATGTTTTTTGAACTGCCAGAAGTTGCTAAATGACAAAAGCAAATGATATGTCTGTCTCCTTTTATCAGCATACTGTTACACATTAAACTTTTCCAAAAGCTATTTTAACAGGTATCATATATTTAATTATTAAAACATAGACATTTCATGTAAGTGACCAAGAATAAATCTATATAGATATGCCTAAGAAAAAAATATAAAAACACTATACAAAGACAAATGATCCTCAATATTGATATCTAATTTTTAGTTTTAGCAAAGCCAGATCTCTCCCTCTTAAAAATAAAATACCATATATATGCCAAAAGGCAAAAACAAAAAACATAAGTCATCTTATATTATATTCAACTTTTAAATTTCCCTTATCTTTCTGGCAGTGATTAATAGGTTTCATCTGTGAGATAGCAGCAGGAATTAAGAAGAGCAGATGCCTTTCTTCTCCCACTAGAACACCCCAAGTCTGTATCAGAGGACCAGAACAACAACAAATACACCACTGGTGGGTTACAGGCTTGTGGGCAGTGTGCCACTGAGCAAGGGTCCTGAATAACCAAGGTAACTCCAAGTCTAAACAAGGGAGACAAAGTGAGACCACGTGAGAACTGCTGTGTTTTTTTTTTCCCTTGCTCATTCTCAAAGTCCAGAGGTGGGTTTTAATTAAAAACACCTTACTACATTATAACGGGGGCAGTTTGTGCAGAAGAGATATAAGCAGAAAGATGGTGCACCAAAAGGTAAAGACAAAGCTACAGTAAAACCCATGATGATAATCTACACAGAAAAAACCTAAGTGCTAAGGGGACAAAAAAAGTTATGTGATGATGCAAAAAAATCAGTGAATAAAGAAAAGACACTTAAGACACAATAAAGAGAAGGTAAAAATGCTAAAGGAAAGAAAATAAAAAGGACAGAGAACTAAAACCAAACCCAATAGAACAGAACTGCTATTATCAACAAAAACAGAAATCACTCAGTCATCAAACAAGACATTTTTATATTTCTATAAAGTGTTAGTTCTATGTTTACGTATTGAGAGAAGGTAAGAGAGAGAGGAGGAAATCAGTCAACCAAAAGAAAGCTCAAGAAATTATGTAAGAACAAACCACTCAACATCAGGATTCTAAAGCCCTTACTGGTTGAGATACACATATAAAAATATCATAATTTTGGCCCATAGCCAAGCACGTTAGTTAACTACCAAAAATGAATAAAACAATAAAATTAGCTATCATAAAAACTGAAGAATGAAAACAGGCACATGACAATACCAACAGGATTTGGTAAATGATGTAAAATTGCTTACCTTGTCAGTATTAAAGCACAGAACAGAGCCAAGAATAACACAACTTATATCATAATTGTTAGAAGTTCACATTCAACAGATTTTGAGATGAACTGACTTAATGACTGGAAGATAAGACTAGGAACATGTTTTAAAAGGAGATAAAATATTTTGTATTCAAAGCGTATTTGATGTATTCAAAATGTACTTACAAGAGTAAATATTATTAAAGAAACAGTGATGCTATACTCATATCCAAGGAATAATGTTCCAAATGAGGACCCTTGATGTGTGAATCATTACTTTCTATCTGACTTAGAACTAAATAACTATCTAAGACTAAATTAATGTAGAAGATGAACATATTTAAAAGACTGATGAAATTCTTTATTTCCAACTCAATGAATAAAATGAATATAATCTATTTTAAGTTTTTTAAATGTTGTAAACAGTAAAGACAGTAAAAGCAAGCACAAAGCAGATAACAGCAATGAAAGGTACAATAAGAATCTATCAATTCATTAAATATATATTGAGTATCTACAATGCCATTATTAGGGATGGAAGGATAAATGAGACAAGCATTGAGTTTAGTAGTCCACTGCTTGCATGAGGAATTCTCAACCCTCAGAGGGAGCTACTGTCCATCTGTGGCATTCTTTAAAATTAAGGACAAAATGAAGGCTAAACTTAATGAAACCACTTTTAGGACTGTAAATGAAAAGAATTAGCAGCTACAGCATTTATTTAGTTACTCTTACTTAAATCACACATATATAAGAAAATATAGTTTAGTATTATATTGAAAATTATAGGAAAATATAAAGCTATAAGAAAAATAAAATATGTAAGAAAAAATACTTTTATTATATTGAAAATTATAGAAAAAGATAAAATTAAAAGAAAACAGGCAGGTTGAGATGAATATGGAGCTAACTCAGAAAAAGAAGGCAAAGAAAGAAAAATATCTATACTATGGAGAGTAAAATTGACATTGCAAGAAATCAAATCAGTAAGAATGATAAGAAGCTCCCCCAGAATGCTGAGGAAAAAAGACCAAGAAAAGGTGAAAATGATGACAGATAATAAAAAAGGAAAACTAAGAATCAACTTTTAAATAATGGAAGTTCTTACAGAAGAAATTAGAAGAAACAAAACAGACATAATAACCACCAGTATATTTAAAAGTAAAAAGCAGCCAAAAACATCTTCCCTACATTGAAAAAAAAATTCTAAGGCTTCCAATCAAAAGGCATGTGGTCCATGTGTAATGAATAGGAAAATTTAAATATTTTCAGTATGAAGAAAAAAATCCTAACAAGATTAAGACAGAAAAATAAGAAATAAGACCCTACAAATGCCTTAGGCTTCACAATAATAAATTAAAAAATGACATGAATAGGAGCCTCATGAATAGGACATGCTTGAAATATTTATAAAACATAACTAAAACACATTGTTCCTTCAAAAATACTTAATCCCAGCCTTATTTTTTTGTAGCAACAGATAAGCTTTTCCTAAAATTTACATGGAAATACAAAGGACCTAGAATGGACAAAACAATTTTGAAAAAGATCAAGTTGCAGGACCTATACTACCCAGTTTCAAAGCTTACTAAAAAGCTGAAGTATTGAGACAGGTGGTATTGGCAGGACATAGAAATCAATGGAACAGAATTGAGAATCCAGAAATAATCCCTTACATATACAGGAAATTGATTTTAACAAACACACCAAGGCAAATCAATAGGGAATGGAGAGCCTTTCCAGCATATATGGTGGTGGGGCAAGTGAATACCTACATGCCAAAAAAAAAAAAAAAGACCCTTTACTCACAACATACACAGAAATTAATTCAAAATAGGCCAGATATAAGAGCTGAAGTGAAATATCTAGAAGAAAACAGGAGAAAATCTTTGTGATTTTGGTATGAGTAAAGAACTTAGATACAATACTAAAAGCACAAATTCAAAAAAGAAAAAAAATTAATATATTGCATCTTATGAAAATTTAAAACCTTTTGCTCTTAAAAACATCATTTAGAAAAACAAAAGCCAAAAAACTGGGTGGGGGGGTGGGGGAGGGAAATCTGCAATCATATCTGATAAAAGACTTGTATCCAGAATATCTGCATACTTACAACTCAATAATAATACAAACCACCCATTTTAAAAATGAGCTAAAGATCTGAATAGACATTTCACCAAAGAAGATACACAAATAGCAATAAGCACATGAAAAGAGGCTCAACACCATCAGTCATTAGGGAAATGCAAATTAAAACTACTTCACACCCACTAAATGTCTATAATCAAGAAGACAGACAATACCAAGTGCTGACAAGAATGTGGAGAAATGTGAATTTGAGGAGAAGACAGAAATGTTCTAAAACTGGATTGTGGTAATAATTACAACAACTGTAAATTTACTAAAAATTACTTAATAGTATAATGAGTGAGTTTTCTGATATATAAATAATACCTTTAAAAAGTTGTTAAAAAATAAACTTCATGAGTCCACACTGAAATAGACAAAGTTTGATGAGGATACAAGATATTTTCATAGATTCAGAGTATGTCCCCACAAAAAATTAATTACAAAGGGAAAAAGAGTAACTTCATACTGGAGAATCCTAGCAGAAAAAGTGCTCTAAGTAGTGGGGCAAACCCAAATCACGTGCAGACTGGTGAGATGCAGGTAAAAGAACACAGTATCACTTAAGTGGCAATTTCTGCCAAAGATGCATCGACTAAACAAGGGAACATCAGGCAAACCCAAATCCAGGCACAGTCTGATGTAGGGCAAGGACAGCAGACAAGCAACATAATGAATTTTCCAAAACAGCAAAGATATAACCAGCACAGTAAAAACAGGAGGAATTCCATCTTAAGGCTAAGATTCCATTTTAAAAACGGGAAAGTTAGAAGGTAAGATTCCTAGCATATTCTCTGATAAACAGAGTAACTCAACCTGCTTTGCGGGTAGAGCAGGCCATCTTGACTGGTAAGTTCCCTGGGGGAAGCTGCTGTTGTGGAGAGAAACCGACCAATAAAGTTTTCTCATGGCTCAATTTAATTGTGCTTTTGTCTCTACGCTCTTCCAGTTGTAAGCGTCTTCATGACTTCGTTATTTCATTCTATTTCCTAGACTGTAGCACAAGTCTTCACTCTCTCTGTTCCACTTCAGCTTCCTTTCTCTCTGCTACTCTGACTTTAATGAATTGCTTCCTTACCCAACCTGCTCAGGAATTCTTTCTCATGCATAGTCCAGAACCCTGCCCTGTGCAGGTTGCGCTTTCCCCTGGTGCACAGGGACAGACCTCCCCAGACACAGCTGCCAGCACCAACTCTACAAAGTAACTGGTTTCTAGTCCCAAAAAGGGTTAAAGTGTGAAAGTAAAGACCGAGAAACCCCTCCAGATTGGAGAAGACTAAAGAGACAGTACAACTAAATGCAAATGAGTGCCTGGATCATCCTGCTCAGAAAAACACTATTGGTACAACTGACAAAACTTAGTCTGAGAATTAGACTTACCAATGTTATTTTCCTCATTTTGATGGCAGTATTGTAGTTTTATAGAGAATGTTCTTATTTATCCTGGAAATACACACTGAAAATTTTGAGAATGATAATGAGGGAATACCATGCTGGCAGCTTACTCTCAATAGCTTATGGAAAAAAAAGTATTTGCTTATAAATTTGAGATAATTTCTAGAAATGAGGTTATTTCAGAAATTCCTAAATGGTCAGTATGTTTACATAAACAACTTTTGTCTCAGTTATGTTTTGGGGAAGAAAAAAAAAGATACATCCCTTCCAAATCATTACAGAGGACAAAACCAAAGAAATTATCTTCCACAAAGTAAAACCCAAAGATAGAAACCAAAATAAGAAAGTTAAAATCTGACAATAAAATCAACCAAAAATAAAGCCCGCTAAGGTAATAAATGCTAATGTTTTAAATTCCCTATGGTAAACAAGAGACTTAAAACAACACAAGGCATAAAAATTATAAAATGAACAAACACAAAGCAAACTGAAATCAAAAGAAACCAGCACAGTATCAGGTCAAGCAGGTAATTAGGAAAATAAAAAATAATTTGTAAGAAAGAAAAAATAAGCCTGTGATTAAAAGAGCTTTGGGTCAATTCTCCCTCATATTAGTAGCCAGCTTACCAGAATCTGAATCCTATCTCTGTCACAGATTAGCTCTGTAACTCTTGGCAAGTTTTTTTACTTCTCTGCCTCAGTTTCCTCTTCTGTAAAATGCGGATAATGGTACCTAACTCATAATGTTGTTGCAAACATTTAATGAGTTAATGCATGTAAAGAGTTTGAAAACTTGCCTGGCATATAGCAAGAGCTCAAGTACTGCCTATCACCTGTTATTTGCAGGTTTAAGTTTTTCTGATTATGAAAATTAATACATGCTTAATGTGCAAAAATTGAAAGGTAGAGGAAAAAATTAAGGAAATATAAATCACCTGTACCCTGCAACCCGGCACTGACCATTATTGAAATACATTGGTGTACTTTTTTACAATCCCTTTTTCTAGGCATGTTAGTGAAATAGATCAGAGATCAGAAGTTTAAGAACAACTCATTTAATTTACTTCCTGCAGGGATATGTCTACAATGGTCAAAAGGAGCTGGCGTTACATAAAAAAATAAGGTGCTTACTTAGGCCTAACAGTTGTAGATAACTAAAAAAATAGGGTTGTAATACACAAACTGTTTTCTTGTGCTTTCTATCTTTAAAAATGTATTTTTAAAAATAGCACAGCTATTCAGAAAACATAGATTTTTATTTAAGATAAAATAATTTGTAAGCTTAAACAGTTTTCTAAACTGACTCACAACACTTTCACGGCTCATGAAATTAATTGGTGATTTGTGACTGTTTCCTTTTTTTTATTAAAGTATCATTGATATACAATCTTATGATGGTTTCACATACACAACACTGTGGTTTCAACATTCACCCATATTATCAAGTCCTCACCCCCTCTATTGCGGTCACTGTCTATCAGCATAGTAAGATGTTACAGTTATTATTTGTGAACACTTTTTTTTTCACATTTTTTTAATTAAGGTATCATTGATATACACCCTTATGAAGGTTTCACAAGAAAAACAATGTAGTTATTACATTCACCCTTATTATTGAGTCCCCCCCATACCCCATTGCAGTCACTGTCCATCAGTGTAGTAAGATGCCACACAATCCCTATTTGTCTTCTCTGAGCTACACTGTTGTGACCTTTTTTTTTTAATGAAAAACAATAGAAAAATATCAGGGGGACATGAAGTTAATGGTTAAGTATTGTTTCCTGAAATAACACTTAGGTATGAAAGTTTATGTATACTGATCATGATGAAAAAATGTATTTTGTACTGTGAATAGCCTTTAAAAGAAAAATTCTTGAGTACAATTTAACCATCTGCTGCTAAACTGATAAAATCTGTTAACTATACCTATACATTTTCTTTTTCCTTTTTTAGTTGATTCTCACCCAGCAATGCCTCAAACTTAACTCACAGTTCCGGCCTACTCCACTAAGTTCTCTGCCGGCAACCAGAGAAAGTGCTAATACAGGAACTCATAAGCACCAGGTGCTCAAGTGCTCTTTGCCCCTAGCAGCACTTCCAGGCATAGAGAACTGTCTCTAAAAAAAAAACTGCTTATGAATCCATCAGGCAACCGTTTTCTCTGGGCAAATACTGTTAACCACTAATTCAATGGAATCTTGCAGCCTAAAAACAAGTATTCTTTCCTCCATTCCTCTGCCATCATCTCTCTGGTCAGGGCTAATTACTACTTTCATGGAGATTGGATTCCTCCCTCGTTTTCTCCATTTTCTAAAATTTTAAAAATCTAACTGACAATACTTGGGGGGAAAAAATGAATGTGCTCCACCTTACAGGGGATAAAGCATAAAAAGAAAAGAAAGGAGACTTCTAATTAGACAATGGAAAGGAAGAGGATGGAAGACTCTAGAATAAGTCTGCAGAAAGAAAAACAAGACACTACACAATAAGGGCTTACAGCAGAATTTAAGAATCTTGATTAGTGATGTTTAAAGCCAGAACAGACTTGCAGCTCTTAGGCGGTGCTTGTTTGCACTACCCCAAGTGCAGGGCAATTGGTACAAATTACTCTGCACCCAAAATGCGCAGAATCAAAAAACAAGGCCGATGAGGCAAGCTTTTTGCCATCTTTGCACACTATCTCCATGTTTTTGTGGTGAAAAACTCCTTCATAAATCAACACTCACACCTTCCTTTTTCCTTCTTAAAATTACAACAACCTCAACAAAAAATTTTTAGATACAGTATTGGAGCAAATCAAAAGACTACCTTAAACGTTTCCTGGGGGAACAAAGCAGCGAGGCTTACTGCAAAGAGCATGAATTTCAAAGCCAGGAGGACCTGGGCTCAAATTCCAGCCATATCAAGGACTAGCTTGTGACCTGGCCAAATTACTTCTCTCTGAGACTCTGCTTCCTCATCTATACCTATCTTTTGTGGGTAATTTTGAGACTTAAATGAAAAGTAGAGCCTTACTATGCATAGCACACACAAACAAAAAACCTAATTTACTTTTCTGCCGAGACCACACTCCTATCAGTAACAGTAGCAATGTAGCTATGGCTCTGCAATGCTTCTCAGCTGTGGATGCACTGCAGAAGAGGAGACAGAAAAAGGTAAAGGGGGTAAGGAGGGGTTTGGGAGAGAAGGAGGGACAATGTACAGAGTATACTTGAATGTTTAAACACCTGGTGATTCTGAAATGTTTGTCCAAATGGCTTGTGTCTCTGTGAATTTCTAAACTAGGGAGTTGCTTTTGGAAGCCCCGTAAGTTTAGTCACCAGTGGATGGTGTCTTATAACACATACTTACAACATTTTCCTAAAATATCAGTTAATGCTATATAACTACAACTTTACTGTATGATGGCATCTTTGGGTTTTCAAATATCTTGAACTGAACATACAAGGGCTTTTTTAAATGAAATATTTATAATCACTTTTAAATTAAGATAAATGGATTTTATACTATATAGCTGTAACTTTGTATTATCTAAAGGCTTTCACAAAAATATTATCAACATTTTTAACATCAAAATCAAACTCATGATATAGCCCAAAAAAGGTAAGATTCTTGCCTTTGAAATAATCTAAATAAGGTTTAACACATATCCACAAGATTGACAAGTACTAAAGTCTGAAAATATTAAGTATCATTAAGGACAGAAAGCATCAAGCACTGCTGACAGGAGTATAATCACTTCGGAAAAGAATTTGGCACTGCCTACTAGGACTGAACATGTCACTACCTCACACTCCAGGAATTCCACTCCTAAATGTGAATTAGACTCTCAGATATGTAGGACGATCATGAGAGCAGTAATTTTTTAGAAATAGCAAGAATCCTGTAACAATCCCAATGTCTGTAAACATTAGAAGAGAGAAAACTAGAGTATCTATAAAATGGCATACTACAGAGCCATTAATATAAATGAACTAAGCCACATATTGGATGGATCCCAAAAACATAACAACATTGAGCAGAGAAAGGAGGTCATAGTGAAATTATCCCACTTAAGTAATTTTCAAAATCAAGTAAAATTAAACAATATATTGTTTAGGGATACATATGGTAAGATCATAAGGAACAGCAAGACGATTGTTCATCAGAATTCGGAATACAGGTTACCTCTGTGGTGGAGGGGGTGAGCTACACCCAGGAGAACACATGGGGGCTTCAAAGGGACTGTTACTTTGTGAGAACCTCTGCACTGATGATACACTTCACAACACGAGGGGGTTTTTTGGTTTTTTTTTAGAAAACAGAACAGAAAAACTAAAGTCACAGATGGAAATGTGCATAAAAAGCAAATCACATAAGAGCCAAATGTATGCACTACAGAACAAACACACTTCTCACATTTAATATTTATGGACTTCTCTACAAATAATCCTAGAATTTAGAAAAATTAAATGAAAAATTTTGACTCACCCAAAAAAGGCTTCAAGCTACCCGATAAAACTCGACATTTCCCTAAGAAGGCAAAACCTTCAACTCCTGTGTTGACTGAAGCTCCTAGTTATCTGGTCTCTAAACTTAAAAGTTAAGCATCTTTTTAGTTACATTCAGCAAACAACATTTTTTTAATGGTATCATTAATATACAATCACATGAGCAACATTGTGGTTACTAGATTTCAGCAAACAACTTTAACTTTTCTTTAGCCATCTATCGTAAGGAGGGGCGGTTTTATATTAGCGCTAACCGCTGTTCCAGAAAAATAAGAAGCAAAATGGATGAGCACACGCTCTGGGCAGGGTGGTCTGATGTGGAGCGCTTCATTTCAGTGTATCTGGTCTGCCTATCTTCCATTATACGTGAAAATACTTAGGATTGAAAGCAGTTACAAATATAAAACGATGCATTTTCTCCTTTTCTGAAGCAAATGAAAATCACTAATTACCAAGGACTTCACAAATGCACAACACGGGAATACCGATGGTAAGTCTCCACAGGGAAACATGGCATTGCTCCAAATGAAATTACAGCCAAATAAAGTTTTCAAAAAACGTTTTTTTCATTTGGACCCTTTCCTGAATCTGGCACTTTAATTTCCTGATGGTGGCACCAGGCCAAGCACCCTTAGGAACCCCCAACTTGTTTCTCAAGTGCCCCATTCCCTCCCTCCTCCTACACCGCTGCCACGCCCCACGATGCCTGTCTTAAACCATCTCCTCTGCACAACCCTCACCACACAGCCAGAGTTCCTCTTCAGATCCAAACCTCCGGGCTCCCCAGCCTCCGCTCCAGCCTGGGGAGTCCCGGGCCGCGACCTCCACGCCCGCGCAACTGCACCCACAGATGCCCTCCGCTCCCCTCGCCGCCGCCCTCTCCAGCGCCAGGTGCTCGCCCCCTTCCCAGGACTCGCTCTCTTCCACTGAGCCTCCTCGTCACTGCACCTGTGAGTCGGCCTCTCCACCTGCTTCCGGGTCACCGCCGGGCCTCCCGGGCCGAGCCCACCGGCCCCGCCAGCCCAGCGCAGCCCTGCCCTGCCCGGCCCGCTAGGCCCCGACACAGGCCCCGCGGCCTCTGCCTTCCTTTCTCCTCACCGTGCCGTCTCCGGGACCCTCGTCTCGGGCCGCCTCTGCTTCCCCGCCGACCGCAGCTTCCAGCCCAGCGTCGGGGTGACCCAGCGGCTCTAGGGGCGCCGGCTGCAACTGCCGCTCGGGGTCCGGAGGTACCTGCTCCATGGTCGTGTTCAGCACGGCCAACCCAGTGCGCCTGCGCCGCCAGGGCCCGCCCCGGTCCCCCAAACCTGTGGCCGCCCCGCCCCTCCGCCCCTCCGCCCCTCCGCGCCTCCGCCCCTCCGCCCGCCATGACAGTGTCCCTGTGGGCGCCGGGCGTGGGCGGGGCGCCGAGCGTGGGCGGGGCTAGGGGCGGAAAGGCGGTCGGAGCAGGAGCTGGTCAGCTGCCGAGTCCGCAGACCCAGGATTCGGGAGAACTGGCATGGACAGAAAGAGAGACGAAGCGGGGGAAGGGGAAGACAAAGCAGGTATTGGAACCATTCAATACGTAGGCGCTGGTGATCATCGAAAGAAAATGTGGCACTCATGATGTCGCCCGCGGTCCGACAGCCTCCGTCTCGGCATCGATCTTGCCTGCCTTTATTGGTTCCATTTTTTTTTTCGCGGAAAGATCAGAACGGCATAAATTACTTAACTTTCAGCAGGTTGGGAAACACATTTAGCAAAAGGTAACACCCAAGTTTTTGAGAGACGTGACGCGTTTGGCTGAAGAGGTGCTTGACTTCTGTTGTTTGTCGAAGCCGTGGAGATCTCTGATAATTAATTGTCTGCAAACATCTCTCTAAATTGTCAGAACCTGCTTCCTTGACAGGCGTTCCCTATGGTAACCTGGTGGGAAACTCTCCTGGGTGTACCAGACTGCGGTGCCTTGAGATCCTTCCATACAAAGTGTGGTCATCAATTTTTCAAGGAAATAAAATGATCTTTCTGCCCCAATTAGCTATTTCAAGCTGTGACACATAATTTGCTCTTCCTGGAATGCTTTCTCTGCCTCAGTGGCAAATTTCCTATTTACTCCTAAAACCTCAAGGTCAATCATGTCCACGTGCTATTATAACTGTTCATAAATCGGTTATGACCTTCCCATACTATTATTTAAATTACATCTTCCTGCCCCAACTAAACTTTGAACTCCTTTAAGGCAAGGATCCTATCTTATTTCTTTTCTATGACCAAACCAAGGGCATTTGCTTAAACGTTTAAAGGCATTTTGTCAGTTTATCATTTATCAGTTTATTCATGCTACACAAATTCTCAGGTAACATTTTTAAATCAAAAGATTATCTTACTATCACAGGAGGTATACACATCTTTCCTCGACACATTTGTATCAGCCTGTGTCCCTTTAGCTTTGAGAGATACCCAGCAAACCAAGTCCTAGAGCCATCAGGATAATTGCTCTTACATGATTTTTTTTTTATGCAGGTTCTCATCTGTGACTTAGTTTTTCTGTTCTCGGTTTTCTAAAAAAAAAAAAACCTCGTATTGTGAAGTAAATCATCAGTACAGAGGTTCTCACAAAGTAACAGTCCCTTTGAAGCCCCCATATGTTCTCCTGGGTGTAGCTCACCCCCTCCACTACACAGGTAACCTGTATTTCGAATTCTGATGAACAATTGTCTTTTCCTTATGATCTTACCATATGCATCCCAAAACAATACGTTCAGTTTTGATTTTGAAAATTACTTAAGTGAGATAATTTCACTGACTTCCTTCCTCTACTCAATGTTATGTTTTTGGGATCCATACAATATGTGGCTTAGTTCATTTATTTATTTTTTATTAAGGTATCATTGATATACACTCTTATGAATGTCTCACAAGAAAAACAATGTGGTTACTACATTTACCCATATTATCGAGTCCCCCCCATACCGCATTGCAGTCACTGTGCATCAGTGTAGTAAGATGCCACAGAGTCACTACTTGTCTTCTCTGTGCTACACTGTCATCCCCATGACACCACACACACCATGTGAACTAATCATAATACCCATCAATCCTCTTCTCCGTCCCTCCCCCACTTCAGGGCTCTGTAGTATGCCATTTTATAGATATTCTAGCTTTCTCTCTTCTGTTTACAGACATTGGGATTATTAAAGGATTCTTGCTATTTCTAAAGAATTACTGCTCTCATGATCTTCCTACATATCTCTTGGTGCAAATACCTAAGAGTCTAATGCAAATTTAGGAGTGGAATTGCTGGATTATAAGGAAGTAGCACATTCAAACCCAGTAGGCAGTGTCAAATCATTGGGAGGAAGCACTGCAGCAGGTCATTGGCCAAGGTATTTTGGGGTGAGTCTTGTGGCACCCCTCAATTAATAGCGTCCATATAAGTAACAGCTTACCTGTAATGGTACTTTGCAACCTCAGCAGAGTCTGGTAATTGACTCTCTAGAAATAGAGAATTTTCTTTGGTATTTATGAAATGTCAGACCACCTAATCTTTGTTTGAAAACTAACGCTGCCTAAAAGTTACTAAGGATCTATTACATGATTCTGAGGGTTTTGTGTGTGTGTTGGGTTTTGTTTCTCTTTCTTATCCAAAATCATGTTAAATCCATTGGGTGTTTTGTTTTTGAGACTTCTTTTAGGAGTTCACAAACAGAGGTCATATTTATTCCTCCTCCCCAACCAAAACATATAGAGGCTCTGCTCTGAGAATAATAAAACAGATCCCACCTGGGGGAAACCAGCCTATATGATATGGTGTTGCTGCCAGAACAAAATCTCATCCAACTGTGTTTGTTTATAATGAACAAATTAGTAATAGGAGAAATCTAGGTACATGCATATGTAGTCACTGTTTTAAGGGTACTCGGATTGTTTTAATCAGGTATGTAGGACATGCAGAAGGAAGAAGGTTTTTATATCTACAGATCCCTAGAAAGAGCAGGGCCATCCCATGCATGGGGACCACACAGAGAAGAGGAGAGGGGGAAACATGGGACCAGCCTTTACTGTGGTTTCTGTGGGAAGAAACGGGTGAGGCAGGATGAAGTTAGGATTGGCTAGATTGAGCAGTTGCAGAGGGCTCTGGGGTGTAGGAGTTGTCCCTAGCTGTCTAGGATCTGGCCCTGGGGTTAGAGCAGTGGAATTGTGGCGAAGCCCACCAAGGAGCTGTTGAGAATGTGGGCTCTGCACTGGTCGGTTTGCCTCTGAAAGGTATGCCAGGAATTGGCTAGCCCTGAGAGCAGCAGTCTCCCAACAGCCAGCAAGGCCCAAAGATGTCAAAGCATCAAAAAAACATCAGACACCAAGTCCAACTTTTTACCTGATGCTTGAATTTGCTACCCATATTCCCACTATACAGTAATCCAGACATTTGTTTCTAAACAATACCATGAACAAGCACACTGTTCTCTAAATGAACTTTGTTTTCTTGCTACAGAAACAATGTATATCATTTTTAAAATTCAGAAAATATCAACAAGCAAAAGAAGAAAATAAAAGTCCTCCATAACACTGAGATCCAGAAACAAACACTTTTCATATATTTGAACAGTCTTTTCTCCCCCATGGATATGTTCATAAATATAATTCACCAAAGTAGGATCATGTTTCATACAATGTTTTGTATGAAACCAGCTCTTTTACACTCGGTACTATACTGCGAACATCTTTGCTCACTTAGACCTATGACAGGAAGCTGGATCTAAGAATGGTGCTGCATAGCCTGAATCCCCACTCATAACACGCTTATCCTCCACAAGGCTGCACTGCAATGTCTGAGAAGGCATGTTTCTTCTCATGAACACTGGTGCTTTTTGTAATCTTTGCCAGTTGGAGAGACAGAAAAAAGGGTAATCTCATTGGTATTTTAATCTTATTTGTTTTTATTGGACATCACCACCTGTGAGACAACTATTTCATCTTGGCTTAGTTTTGGCTTCTTCCATATATTGAACTGACTTTGTCTCTAGAAAAATTTAAACTATTTTTAGCCCATCTTTTAGCAAATCTATTAAAGTATTCTGCACCTACATTCTTAACAGATAATAAGTCTATACATAAAGATATATAAATACTAACTTGTGTAATTTGTCAGGTCTTGATACTCAGGTAATACCGCCCCCATGAGGTGAGTTCAGGAGCACTGCCTTCTTCTCTGTTCTCTGATAAAGTCTGCGTGAGATGAGTGTTGTTTCACAGAGTCTTGTTAGGGTTAAATAAGTAACAGTGAGAGGGAGTTCCGGGAAGATGGCGGCGTGAGCAGGGCGGCGGAAATCTCCTCGCAAAACTATATATATCTACGAAAATACAGCAAATACAACTATTCCTAAAAGACCAGAATACACAGGAAAGTGCACAGTGTGCATCTGCACCTGAGAGGACTCAGCACCCCGCGAGGCAGTCTTAAAGGAGCCTAGCTGACATATGTAGCACCTGCCAGTAACCACTTCTAACACCATGAAAAGACAGAGGAATATGGTACAGACCAAGCTCATCCAGACCCAGACAACACCAGAGTGGGAGACTGAAGGAATGGAAATGCACAATCTTCCTGAAAAAGAATTCAGAATAAAAGTCATAACCATGCTGATGGATCTACAGAGAAATATGCAAGAGCTGAGGGAGGAAGTGAGGGAAGTGAGGAAAGACAATGCAGACATGAGAGAAGCCATCAATGGGCTTAGCAGCAGACTGGAGGAGATGCAAGAGACTGTTAATGCAATAGAAATCAGAGAACAGGAATACAGAGAAGCTGAGGGAGAGAGAGATAAAAGGATCTCTAGGAATTAAAGAATATTAAGAGAACAGTGGGACCAATCCAAACGGAACAATATTCACATTATAGGAGTAGCAGAGAACAAAAAGAGAGAGAAAAAGAGATAGAAAGTGTCTTTGAAGAAATAATTGCTGAAAACTTCCCCGTGCTGGGGAAGGAAATAGTCTTGCAGTCCACGGAAGCCCACAATCCCCCAACTCAAGGGACCCAAGGAAGACAACACCAAGACACATAATAATTAAAATGGCAAAGACAAAAGATAAGGACACAGTAGTAAAGGCTGCTAGAGAGAGAAAAAAGATCACCTACAAAGGAAAACCTATCAGACTTCTCAACAGAAACCCTACAGGCCAGAAGAGAATGGCATGATATATATAATGTAATGAAACAGAAGGGCCTCGAACCAGGAATATTCTATCCAGCACGATTATCATTTAAATATGACAGAGGGATTAAACAATTTCCACGCAAGTGAAAGTTGAGACAATTTGCCTCCCATAAACCACCTCTACAGGACATCTTAAAGCAAGTGCTCTAGAGGGAAGCACTCCTAAGGCTAAAAAGACGTCACCAGAGAAAATAAAATCATAGCAAATACTAACTAAAGGCAAAGGATAAAACACCTAGTATATAAAGAATGGAGGAGGAAGAATAAGAAGGGAGAGAAATAAAGAAACAACAGACTGTGTTTACAATAACTTAACAAGAAAGTTAACGTAGATTGTTAGATAGTAAAGAAACAACCCTTGAATCTTTGGTTACCACAAATCAAAAGCCAGCAATAGCAATAAGTACATATCTATCAATAATCACCCTAAATGTAAATAGACTGAATGCACGAATCAAAAGACACAGAGTAACAGAATGGATAAAAAAGCAAGACCCATCTATATGCTGCCTACAAGAAACTCACCTCCAACCCAAAGATATACACAGACTGAAAGTGAAGGGATGGAAAAAGATATTTCATGCAAAAGCAGGTGTTGCAGTACTTGTATCACACAAAATAGACATCAAAACGAAGAAACTAGCAAGAGATAAAGAAGGACATTACATAACGATAAAGGGGTCAAACCAACAAGAGGATATAACCATTATAAATATATATGCACCCAACATGGGAGGGCCAGCACATGTGAAACAAGTACTAACAGAATTAAAGAAGGAAATAGACAGCAATGCATTCATTTTAGGAGACTTCAACACACCACTCACTCCAAAGGACAGATCAACCAGACAGAAAATAAGTAAAGACACAGAGGCACTGAACAACACACTAGAACACATGGACCTAACAGACATCTACAGAACTCTGCACCCAAAAGCAACAGGATACACATTCTTCTCAAGTGGACATGGAACATTTTCCAGAACAGACCACATACTAGGACACAAAAAGAACCTCTGTAAAGTCAAAAATATTGAAATTCTACCAACCGACTTCTCAGATCACAAAGGTATAAAACTAGAAATGAATTTTAGAAAGAAAACAAAAAGGCTCAGAAATATATGGAGACTTAACATTCTCCTAATCAATCAATGGGGTAACGACCAAATCAAAATAGAAAACAAAGAATATATGGAGACTAGTGACAACAACAACACAACGCCACAACCTCTGTGGGACACAGCAAAGGCAGTTCTAAGAGGAAAGTATATTGCAATCCAGGCCTATTGAAAGAAAGAACAACATTCCCAAATGAATAGTCTAAAGACACAATTACTGAAAATGGAAAAAGAAGAATAAATGAGACCCAAAGTCACCAGAAGAAGAGACATAATAAACATCAGAGAAGAATTCAATAAAATTGAGAAGAATAAAACAATACAAAAAAATCAATGAAACCAAGAGGTGGTTCTTTGAAAAAATAAACAAAATAGATAAACCCCTAGCCAGACTTATTATGCGAAAAAGAGCATCTACACACATAAACAGAATCAGAAATGAGAAAGGAAAAATAACGATAGACCCCACAGAAATACAAAGAATTATAAGAGAATATTATGAGAATCTATATGCTAACAAGCTGTAAAACCTGGATGAAATGGACAACTTCTTAGAAAAATACAACCTTCTAAAACTGACCAAACAAAATGAAACAGACCAATCACCACCAATGAAACTGAATCGTTAATCAAAAACTACCCAAGAACAAAACCCCCGGACCTGATGGATTCACCTCTGAATTCTACCAGAAGAAATAACACCCACTCTCCTTAAAGTTTTCCAAAAAATAGAAGAGGATGGAATACTTCCAAACTCATTCTATGAAGCCAGCATCACTCTTAATACCAAAACCGGGCAAAGACCTCACCAAAAAAGAAAATTACAGACCAATATCCCTGATGAACGTAGATGCAAAAATACTCAACAAAATATTAGCAAACCGAATTCAAAAATACATCAAGAGGATCATACACCATGATCAAGTGGGATTCATCCCAGGGATGCAAGGATGGTACAACATTCGAAAATCCATCAACATCATCCACCACATCAACAATAAGAAGAACAAAAACCACATGATCATCTCCATAGATGCTGAAAAAGCATTTGACAAAATTCAGCATCCATTCCTGATTAAAACTCTCAACAAAATGGGTATAGACGGCAAGTACCTAAACATCATAAAGGCCACATGTGACAAACCCACAGCTAACATCATACTTAATGGCGAGAAGCTGAAAGCTTTTCATCTAAGATTGGGAACAAGACAGGGATGCCCACTCTCTCCACTGTTATTCAACATAGTACTGGAGGTCCTAGCCACGGCAATCAGAAAAAACAAAGACATACAAGGCATCCAGATTGGTAAAGAAGAAGTCAAATTGTCACTATTTGCAGATGACATGATACTGTACATAAAAAACCCTAAAGACTCCACTCCAAAACTACTAGAACTAATATCTGAATTCAGCAAAGTTGCAGGATACAAAATTAATACACAGAAATCTGTTGCTTTCCTATACACTAACGATGAACTAACAGAAAGAGAAATCAGAAAAACTATTCCATTCACAATTGCATCAAAAAGAATAAAATACCTAGGAATAAACCTAACGAAGGAAGTGAAAGACCTGTACCCTGAAAACTACAAGAAATTCCTAAGAGAAATTAAAGAGGACACTAACAAATGGAAATGCATCCCATGCTCTTGGCTAGGAAGAATAAATATTGTCAAAATGGCTATACTGGACTTCCGGGAAGATGGCGGTGTGAGCAGGGCAGCAGAAATCGCCTCCCAACACTATATTTATCTACGAAAACACAGCAAATACATCTATTCCTAAAAGAGAGACGAGAATACACAGGAAAGCGCACAGCGTGCAGCTACACCCGAGAGGACTCGGCACCCCAAGAGGCGGGTAAGATACGGAGCCGCGACCCGGCGGGACCCGAGCCCTCCCCCACCCCAGCGCACCGGCGGGAGGAGAGGATTCAGAGCCGGGAGGGAGTGGAAGTGCACCCCGCGAAGTAGCCAGCCCCGGTGATCTGCGCGGGGAGCCCTGACCCACATTGCGCAGTGCAGCGGAGACTGGAGAGACAGAGGGGCAGGATCTGAGCGGGGTACGCGCCAGGGTGCTTGCAGCCGGCTCCCGGGAAGGAAAAAAAAAAAAGCGCGTGCTTTCTTCAGCGGTCTTAAAGAGACAGGAGCCCAGCGGAGGAGCCGGATCGCCCCAGCACACTCAGCCCAGCAGACTGGGAGCCTGGGGAGTTTCAGACGCCTTAGATGGCGACTGGGGAAGCGTAGCCATACTTACACTTATCACTGAGATCAAAAGCCTCCTATTCATTACCACCCCTGCCAGAGGGATAAAGAGCCCTGCGGAGTGGTGCAGCCACGGCTGCGGAGTAGTGGGGCAACAGTGCCACCTACAACATCCCTACAGAATCTACTCCCAGTGGGTGTTTTTTTGTTTAATTTTGGTTTCTTTTTGTTTTTTCTTTTCTTTCTTTTTTTCTTTCTTTCTCTTTTCTTTCTTTTTTTCTTTTTTTCTTTTTTTCTCTTTTTAAAGTATTATAGAGCCCAGGTGACATACGTGGCAACAACCAGCGACCACTTCTATAGCCATGAAAAGACAGAGGAATATGGTTCAGACCAAAATCAACCAGACAACCCCAGAGAGGGAGCTGGAAGGGATGGAAATGCACAGCCTTCCTGAAAAAGAATTCTGAATAAAAGTCATAACCATGCTGATGGACCTACAGAGAAATGTACAAGACACATAATAATTAAGATGACAAAGATCAAAGATAAAGACAGGGTATTAAAGGCAGCTAGAGAGAGAAAAAAGATCACCTACAAAGGAAAACCCATCAGACTATCATCAGACTTCTCAACAGAAACCTTACAGGCCAGAAGAGACTGGCATGATATATTTAACATTATGAAACAGAAGAGCCTCGAGCCAAGAATATTGTATCCAGCACGAATATCATTTAAATATGATGGCGGGATTAAACAATTTACAGACAAACGAAAATTGAGAGAGTTTGCCTCTCATAAACCACCACTACAGGATATCTTAAATGGACTGGTCTAGATGGAGGCACACCTAAGGCTACAAAGATGTCACCAGAGAAAATAAAATCATAGCAAAGAAAGCAAACCGTTGAAATACAAACTAAAGGCAAAGAATAAAACACCTATTATAGAAAGAATGGAGGAGGAGGAATAAGAAGGGAGAGAAATAAAGAAACATCAGACAGTGTTTACAATTACCTAACAAGAAAGTTAAGTTAGATTGTTAGATAGTAAAGAAGCAACCCTTGAACCCTTGGTAACCACGAATCTAAAGCCAGCAATGGCAATAAGTACATATCTATCAATAATCACCCTAAATGTAAATGGACTGAATGCACCAATCAAAAGACACAGAGTAACAGAATGGATAAAAAAGCAAGACCCATGTATATGCTGCCTACAAGAAACTCACCTCAAATCCAAAGATATACACAGACTAAGAGTGAAGGGATGGAAAAAGATATTTCATGCAAACAACAAAGAGAAAAAAGCATGTGTTGCACTATTGTATCAGACAAAATAGACTTCAAAACGAAGAAAGTAGCAAGAGATCAAGAAGGACATTACATAATGATAAAGGGGTCAGTCCAACAAGAAGATATAACCATTATAAATATATATACACCCAACAGAGGAGTACCAGCATATGTGAGACAAATACTAACAGAATTAAAGGAGGGAATAGACAGCAATGCATTCATTTTAGGAGACTTCAACACACCACTCACTCCAGAGGACAGATCAACCAGACAGAAAATAAGTAAAGAGACAGAGGCACTGAACAACACACTAGAACAGATGGACCTAACAGACATCTACAGAACTCGACACCAAAAGCAACAGGACACACATTCTTCTCAAGTGCACATGGAACATTTTCCAGAACAGACCACATACTAGGCCACAAAAAGAACCTCAGAATTTCAAAAGTATTGAAATGCTACCAACCAACTTCTCAGATCACATAGGTATAAAACTAGAAATAAATTTTAGAAAGAAATCAAAAAGGCTCACAAATACATGGAGACTTAACAACACTCTCCTAATTAATCAATGGGTTAACGACCAAATCAAAACAGAAATCAAAGAATATATGGAGACTAATGACAACAACAACACAAAGCCACAACTTCTGTGGGACGCAGCAAAGGCAGTTCTAAGAGGAAAGTATATTGCAATCCAGGCCTATTTAAAGAAGGAAGAACATTCCCAAATGAATAGTCTAAAGACACAATTACTGAAATTGGAAAAAGAAGAACAAATGAGACCCAAAGTCACCAGAAGGAGGGACATAATAAAGATCAGAGAAGAAATAAATAAAATTGAGAAGAATAAAACTATAGAAAAAAATCAATGAAACCAAGAGCTGGTTCTTTGAAAAAATAAACAAAATAGATTAACGCCTAGCCAGACTCATTAAGAGAAAAAGAGAATCTACACACATAAACACAATCAGAAATGAGAAAGGAAAAATCACGATGGACCCCACAGAACTACAAAGAATCATAAGAGAATATTATGAGAATCTATATGCTAACAAGCTGGAAAACATAGAAGAAATGGACTTCTTAGAAAAATACAACCTTCCAAGACTGACCAAGCAAGAAAGAGAAAAACAAAATAGGCCAATCACCAGCAACGAAATTGAATTGGTAATCAAAAAACTACCCAAGAACAAAACCCCCGGACCTGATGGATTCACCTCTGAATTCTACCAGACATATAGAGAAGAAATAACACCGATTCTCCTTAAAGTTTTCCAAAAAATAGAAGAGGAGGGAATACTTCCAAACTCATTCTATGAAGCCAGCATCACTCTAATACCAAAACCGGGCAAAGACCTCACCAAAAAAGAAAATTACAGACCAATATCCCTGATGAACGTAGATGCAAAAATACTCAACAAAATATTAGCAAACCAAATTCAAAAATACATCAAGAGGATCATACACCATGATCAAGTGGGATTCATCCCAGGGATGCAAGGATGGTACAACATTCGAAAATGCATCAACATCATCCACCACATCAACAAAAAGGAAAAAAAAACACATGATCATCTCCATAGATGCTGAAAAAGCATTTGACAAAATTCAGCATCCATTCCTGATTAAAACTCTCAACAAAATGGGTATAGACGGCAAGTACCTCAACATCATAAAGGCCATATGTGACAAACCCACAGCTAACATCATACCTAATGGTGAGACGCTGAAAGCTTTTCATCTAAGATTGGGAACAAGACAGGGATGCCCACTCTCTCCACTGTTATTCAACATAGTACTGGAGGTCCTAGCCACAGCAATCAGACAAAACAAAGACATACAAGGCATCCAGATTGGTAAAGAAGAAGTCAAATTGTCACTATTTGCAGATGACATGATACTGTACATAAAAAACCCTAACGATTCCATTCCAAAACTACTAGAACTAATATCTGAATTCAGCAAAGTTGCAGGATACAAAATTAACACACAGAAATCTGTTGCTTTCCTATACATTAATGATGACTAACAGAAAGAGAAATCAGAAAAACTATTCCATTCACAATTGCATCAAAAAGAATAAAATACCTAGGAATAAACCTAACGAAGGAAGTGAAAGACCTGTACTCTGAAAACTACAAGACACTCCTAAGAGAAATTAAAGAGGACACTAACAAATGGAAATGCATCCCATGCTCTTGGCTAGGAAGAATAAATATTGTCAAAATGGCTATACTACCTAAAGCAATCTACAGATTCAATGCAATCCCTATCAAACTACCAACAGCTTTCTTCAATGAACTGGAACAAATAATTCTAAAATTCATATGGAACCACAAAAGACCCCGAATAGCCAAAGCAATCCTGAGAAGGAGGAATAAAACAGGGGGAATTACACTCCCTGACTTCAAGCTCTATTACAAAGCCACAGTAATCAAGACAATTTGGTATTGGCACAAAAACAGACCCACAGACCAGTGGAACAGAATAGAAAATCCAAACATTAACCCAAACATATACAGTCAATTAATATTTGATAAAAGTGCCTTGGATATACAATGGGGAGATGACAGCCTCTTCAGCAGCTGGTGTTGGAAAAACTGGACAGCTACATGTAAGAGAATGAAACTGGACTACTGTCTAGCCCCATACACAAAGGTAAACACAAGGTGGATCAAAGACTTGAATGTAAGTCATGAAACCATAAAACTCTTAGAAAAAAACATAGGCAAAAATCTCCTGGACATAAACATGAGCAACTTCTTCATGAACATATCTCCCCGGGCAAGGGAAACAAAAGCCAAAATGAACAAGTGGGACTATATCAAGCTGAAAAGCTTCTGTACAGCAAAGGACACCATCAGTAGAACAAAAAGACATCCTACAGTATGGGAGAATATATTCATAAAAAATGTATCTGAAAAAGGATTGACATCCAAAATATATAAAGAACTCATACACCTTAACAAAGAGAAAGCAAATAATCCAATTAAGAAATGGGCAGAGGACATGAATAGACACTTCTCCAAAGAAGAAATTCAGATGGCCAACAGGCACATGAAAAGATGCTCCACATCGCTAATCATCAGAGAAATGCAGATTAAAACCACAATGAGATATCACGTCACACCAGTGAGGATGGCCAACATCCAAAACACAATCAAACAACAAATGTTGGCAAGGATGTGGAGAAAAGGGAACCCTCCTACAGTGCTGGTGGGAATGCAAATTAGTTCAACCATTGTGGAAAGCAGTATGGAGGTTCCTCAAAAAACTCAAAATAGAAATACCATTTGACCCAGGAATTCCACTCCTAGGAATTTACCCTAAGAATGCAGCAGCCCAATTTGAAAAGGACAGATGCACCCCTATGTTTATTGCAGCACTATTTACAATAGCCAAGAAATGGAAGCAACGTAAGTGTCCATCAGTAGATGAATGGATAAAGAAGATGTGATACATATACACAATGGAATATTATTCATCCATAAGAAGAAAACAAATCCTACCATTTGCAACAACATGGATGGAGCTAGAGGGTATTATGCTCAGTGAAATAAGCCAAGCCGAAAAAGACAAGTATCAAATGATTTCACTCATATGTGGAGTATAAGAACAAAGAAAAAAACTGAAGGAACAAAACAGCAGCAGACTCACAGAACCCAAGAACGGACTAATAGTTACCAAAGGGAAAGGGACTGGGGAAAATGGGCGGGAAGGGAGGGATAAGAGGGAAAAAGGGGCATTACGATTAGCAGATATAATGTTGGGGGGAGCACTGGGAGGGCTGTACAACCCAGAGAGGACAAGTAGTGACTCTATGGCATCTCACTACCCTGACGGACAGTGACTGTAATGGGGTTGGGTGGGGGACCTGAAGAAGGGGGTAATGTAATCACCATAATATTCCTCATTTAATTGTTGATTAATGATATCAGAATAAACTTATAAAAAATAAAAAATGTAGAATTACAAAAAAAAAATTCATATGGAACCACAAAAGACCCCAAATAGCAAAAGCAATCCTGAGAAGGAGGAATAAAACAGGGGGACTCACACTCCCTGACTTCAAGCTCTACTACAAAGCCACAGTAATCAAGACAATTTGGTATTGGCACAAAAACAGACCCACAGACCAGTGGAACAGAATAGAAAATCCAAACATTAACACAAACATATACAGTCAATTAATATTTGATAAAGGAGCCTTGGATATACAATGGGGAGATGACAGCCTCTTCAGCAGCTGGTGTTGGACAAACTGGACAGCTACATGTAAGAGAATGAAAGTGGACTACTGTCTAACCCCATACACAAAAGTCAACTCAAAAATGGATCAAAGACCTGAATGTAAGTCATGAAACCATAAAACTCTTAGAAAAAAACATAGGCAAAAATTTCTTGGACATAAACATGAGCGACTTCTTTATGAACATATCTCTCCAAGCAAGGGAAACAAAAGCAAAAATGAACAAGTGGGACTATATCAAGCTGAAAAGCTTCTGTACAGCAAAGGACAGCATCAGTAGAACAAAAAGACATCCTACAGTATGGGAGAATATATTCATAAATGACGTACCGATAAGGGTTGACATCCAAAATATATAAAAAACTCACGCACCTCAACAAACATAAAGTAAATAATCCAATTAAGAAATGGGCAGAGGACATGAATAGACACTTCTCTAAAGAAGAAACTCAGATGGCCAACAGGCACATGAAAAGATGCTTCACATCGCTAATCATCATAGAAATGCAGATTAAAACCACAATGAGATATCACCTCACACCAGTGAGGATGGCCAACATCCAAAACACAAACAACAACAAATGTTGGCAAGGATGTGGAGAAAAGGGAACCCTCCTACACTGCTGGTGGGAATGCAAATTAGTTCAACCATTGTCGAAAGCAGTATGGAGGTTCCTCAAAAAACTCAAAATAGAAATACCATTTGACCCAGGAATTCCACTCCTAGGAATTTACCCTAAGAATGCAGCAGCCCAATTTGAAAAGGACAGATGCACCCCTATGTTTATCGCAGCACTATTTACAATAGCCAAGAAATGGAAGCAACCTAAGTGTCCATCAGTAGATGAATGGATAAAGAAGAAGTGGTACATATACACAATGGAATATTATTCAGCCATAAGAAGAAAACAAGTCCTACCATTTGCAACAACATGGATGGAGGTGGAGAGTATTATGCTCAGTGAAATAAGCCAAGCCAAAAAAGACAAGGATCAAATGATTTCACTCATATGTGCAGTATAGGAACAAAGAAAAAACTGAAGGAACAATACAGCAGCAGACTCAGAGAACCCGAGAACGGAGTAATAGTTACCAAAGGGAAAGGGACTTGGGAGTATGGGTGGGAAGGGAGTGACAAGGGGTACAAAGGGGCATTACGATTAGCAGATGTAATGTTGGGGGGGCATGGGGCGGTCTGTACAACTCAGAGAAGACAAGTAGTGACTCTATAGCAGCTCACTACGCTGATAGACAGTGACTGTTAATGGGGTTGGTGGGGAGGACCTGATGAAGGGGGTAGTTAAATCACCATAATATCGCACATGTAATTGTAGATTAATGATAGCAAAATAAATTTTAAAAAAAGATAATAATGAGATAATGGAAGACCAAGTGCCTACTGTGATGCCTAGAAAACAGCGGACATCAGAGAATGGTAATTTTCATTATTAATAGTAAGAATTCCCCCAGACTTCCACATACAGTAAGAAATAAATTGAATTATCCCTAATTTGTATATGGAGAAACTTGTTCATAAATGTGGAAACAAGGAGTATTTCTTTATATTCAGTTCAATATCTGCTAAAATTAATGTTAAATTGCATAGGCTTTTTTTCTGGGATTGCTATACCCTGGTAAAGAATCCTACCAAGGTATTCAGGGTGCTGGAAATGCCTAAATGGCACTGAAGTCCCCTTTCCCCTGGCCCCTCACCTCAAAACTTGTGCACACAGGCTCTCTCTCCCTCTTTTCCTGTCAGCCTCCTGATCTTTTATTTCCTCCTCAAGATAGCTCCAAGATCTTTCTTATTATGCAGAGAAATCTATTGCTTCTTTCCTCTTCTTCAGTTCTACATCTCTGCCCATAACCTTGCTTTGAACAACAAAAAATCTGCCTTAAAGCAGGGGGTTTTGAACTTGTAGATCAAGAGCATACACATTTATGATTAAGTCTTTTAATGGTATTGATATTTTTTATTATTATGAAGTATCTCTTTGTGAATACTCTTTGTCCTGAAGTCTGTTGTCTGATATCATTATGGCCACACCAGCTATAATCCTTACTGGGGACAGAGGAAAAGGAAAGGGAAGATCTGGTAGTGACAATACTTTGCTTTTGGGGTTCTTTATTTTTTTGCTATCTGTCACACATATGCATGTGCATATATATGAAGTGGATAGAAAAAGGGACTGAGGGAAATGTACCACATGGTTCTGGTTTGGGGAGGAAAAGCTTCAAGGGGAGGTTTCACTTGTTAGTATATAACCTTCTGAGATTTGAGTTTCTTACAATGGGAAATTGAATTCAAGTACTGCATGAGTCATTTTTTCTTAAGTGTGGGAAGTCACCATTGGTATCCTTTGAAGTGGGAATGGAGGTCAGAAGGAGGGAAGTTCTTACTATATGCACATCTCTACCATTTGAAATATCACCATGAGCATCAGTTACTTAAAAACATTTTTTAAGTTAATTTAAAAGAATAAAAAGCTTTACAATATTATAAGCATAAGAAGACAGAGGAGGAGACTTCATTCCCAGATGGAACGGTAGTGAGAGAAAGAAGGAATAATTTGCTATAGGATCTTACTCAGTGAAACACAAAGTAGTTTTTCAAGGAGTACGTTCTATACTATTGTGTTTTATGAAGTCCAAAACAAGCAAAACTAGTATTCTGTGATAGAAAATAAAAATGGTTACCTCTGGGTGGAGAAAGAGAAGTACCAAATGATTTCACTCATTTGTGGAGTATAACAACAAAGCACAACTGAAGGAACAAAAGAGCAGCAGACTCACAGAACCCAAGAATGGACTTAACGGTTACCAAAGGGAAAGGGGTGGGGGAGGGTGGGTGGGGCGGAAGGGAGAAGGGGATTAAGGGGTAATATGATCAGCACACATAATATAGGGGGGGGCGCACAGGGAAGGCAGTGTAGCACAGAGAAGACAAGTAGTGACTCTACAGCATCTTACTACGCTGATGCACAGTGACTGCAATGAGGTTGGTGGGGGGACTTGATAATAGGGGGGATTGTAGTAACCACAATGTTGCTTAGATGAAACCTTCATAAGATTGTATATCAATGATACCTTAATAAAAAAAATGGTTACCTCCAGGAGGGTGGGAGATTTGACTACAAAGGGGCCTGAGGGAACTTTCTGGATTAAAGGGAAGGTTTTTGGGGGGGGGATTTTTTTTCCCCCTCTCTAGGGGATGAGCCTTCTGACTGCACTTCCCGCTACATGCTTTCTCCCAGCCAAGGACACAGTTTACCCCAGGCCAGTGCTCAGTTTGGAATCATGCTCAGGGTTCAGGCTGAGGTCAGGACTTCACCTGAGACAAGGTGAAAGGGTTGCCCCAAGCCAGGGTTAGAGCCCCACCTGGAGTCTTGGAATGCTGTGAATGAAATTATTGAGCTTATGTGGGCAGCACTGGTAAACTGGGGTGGAGGGCATAATGAGCTTCGACAAACTGCAGAGTGGAATGCAAGCAGGTGGGGCTGTGCTTTTGCGGCTCCAAGGGACCACACTTGCCCAGATGCTCACTCTCCCTACAGGCAGACAGCCACCTGGGGCCTTCCTCTGAGGCTTCCCTTAACCCTGGTTGGCAGAGGCAGGGTGAGACTGTATGGGAGCTTGGAGCTGGGAGAGACTCTCCTTAGCCCGAAGGAGGGGTTTTGGCTCAGAAGTGAGGCTGAGGAGGAGGAGAGAGGGACTCCCTCAGGCTCAGGGTAGCTGGGAAGGTGGGAGGGAGGTAAAGGGAAGGTTTTATATCTTGATTTTATATAGGTAGTACAGGGGCATATACAGTTGTCAAAACTAAATTGTATACTTAAGATATGTACATTTTATTGCTAATAAATTAAACCTCAATTAAAGGGAACTTGAGTGAAATGTAATTCATTTGAAAATCAAGTAAAAGTTGCTCACTTTGGGATGCAATCTTTGGCCTTGTAAAGGCCATCCAATTGCCTATTTTAGTCCTTTGAATATGTGTGTGCTTTACTCAATGATTCACATGCACCAAGGAAAGGAAAGGGCCCAATACATTTGTAGACTTGGAACATTTTTGTGTCATTTCTTCATTGTGTCTAAGTCTTGCAGGAATTTATCAAGCTGATTTCAGCAACAATCTGCCCTCACAGTTGGCCATGCTTTATATATTTGAGTGATGATTTGCAGTTGAGGTATTTTTCCGTCCATCACTTTGTAAGCTTCAAAACACACTAAAAGACAGGTAGGACAGGTATTGCTATTCATTGTACCGTTTGGGAAAGTAAGGTTCAGCAAATTTAAATAATTTGCTTAAGATCCCACAGCTATTAAAAGAGCTGAAATCTCAATTCAGGTTCAAGGACTTTGAAATCATACATGTAGAATTTTTTCCATTGTTATATTTCAGAAAAATGTAGCTGACAGTGAGAGCTAGGTTCAAAGAGTGACAATGCTGGAGAACACTGTAACTTCTGAGACCAAAGTGGAATTAAACATCACAATGCAAGGCCAAAACTAGGGCGAGGCAAGCAAGGCTCTCAGGGTACACATTTAAGAAGGCACTCTCTCAGGTTCAGGCAAGTGCCAATCCTGCATGTTGTTAACATTACCTTATTGCCAATTTAAATGTAAGGAAACTGAATCTCCTAGCTACATGACTTGACTAAGTTCTCACAGATAGTGAACAGCAGAACCAGGAATTAAGAAAGGCTCTTTAGGCTTCAATTTCTGCTAAGCCTACTCTTCAATAATGCTTTGTGATTTAGCTCCAGGGAGTGTCAAGACTGTGAGGTTTTTAATTGATTGCATACTTAATAAACAACTGACCAAATGGCTTCCAAATTCTAGTGCAAACTTAGGCAATAATAACCATCCAAAAATTCCTGACTAAAAATGCTCAGCCAAGTAGGAACTGAAGGGAACTTCCTCAAACTGAAAAAAGCTTCTATGAGAAACCTACAGCTAACATCGTACTTAATGGTGAAAGATTGCTTTGCTCTAAGATCAGGAACAAGGCAAGGATGCAAGCTCTCTCCACTTCTATTTCAGTCTGTACTGAAGGTCTTAGTACAATAAACAAGAAAAAAAAATAAGGCATTCAGATTGGAAAGAAAGAGTAAAACTGTTCACAGATAAAAATAACTTATTTGTAGAAAAT
This sequence comes from Smutsia gigantea, assembly GCA_032199065.1. Classification (NCBI taxonomy): domain Eukaryota; kingdom Metazoa; phylum Chordata; class Mammalia; order Pholidota; family Manidae; genus Smutsia; species Smutsia gigantea. The sequence continues at coordinate 19,598 of JAVSCE010010783.1, read as the reverse complement.
TATCTAAGGAAGCTACAGAAAAGCTACCTGAGATAATAACTGAATTGAGCAAGGCTGCAGGATACAAGATCAACACAGAAAATAAATTGTACTTGTATATACTAGCAACAATTAGAAACTAAAAATGTTTCAAAACATCATTTATAACATCAAAAATATGAAACAGGCATAATTCTGATATAAGATATGTAAACCTATGTACTAAAAACTACAAAATAATGTTAAGAGAAATTAAGACTGAAATAAATGGAGAGATACATTGTGTTCACAACTCAGAAGGCTTAATATTGGCAATTTGTTATTCTGTCCAATGAAATCACAAAATCCCAGCAGGTTTTTTTGTAGAAATTGACAAGCTTGTCCTAAAATTTGCATGGAAATGCAACCTAGAATAGCCAAAACAACTTCAAATAAGAGGAAGAAAGTTAGAAGATTTACACTGACTTAAAGATTTCTTACAAAGTTACAGTAATCAAGACAGTGTAGTGTAAGCATACAGACCAGTAATTCAATGGAACAGAACAGAGTCCATAGTAGACAGATACATTTATGATGAGTTGATTTTAGACAAAGGAGTAAAGGCAATTCAATAGACAAAGGATAGTCTTTTAAACAAATGGTGCTGGAAGAATTGGGCATCTATGCAAAACAAACAAAAAACTTTGATACATACTTTCTACTTTATTCAATAAAAATTAAAGCAAAGTGGATTATATACACCTAAAGGTAGGAGCTAAAACTATAAAACTTCTGAGATAAAATATAGGAGAAAATATTCATTAGCTTGGGTTAGGAAAGTTCTTAGATATGATATCCAAAGTGTGATACACAACAGAAAAATTTGAGAAATTGGACTTCATCAAAATTAAGAACATCTACTACTAAAAAGACACTGTTGAAACAATGTAAAGAGAAGCCACAGATTGGGAGAAATTATTTACACACCAAAGGCTTGTATGCAGAATATATAAAGAAATCTCAAATCTCAATAAGAAAAGCAAACAACCTAATGAAGATGTCGGCAAAACATCTGAACAGACATATCACCAAAGAAAATATGTAGATGGCATGTAAACACATGAAAATATGTTCTACGTCTTTAATCATTAGGGTTATACAAATTAATGACATTATAAGCTACCACAACACACCTATTAGAATAGTAAATATTAAAAAGTCTGTTCATATCAAGTGTTGCCAATGATGTGAGGCACCTGGAACTCTCATGCACTGCTGGTGGGAATGCAAAATGGTACAACCATTTTGGAAAACCCATTTGCACTTTCTTAAAAAGTTAAAAACATGTATGTACTATTCCACTCCCAGGTATTTACCCAAATAGGTGAAAGCACATGTCCTTACAAAGACTTGTATAAATATGTTCACAACAGCTTTATATGTAATAGCCAAAACTGAAACCACCCAAATGTCTATCAACTGGTGAATAGATACACAGATTACGGTATAATTGGAACAATGGATTACTATTTAGCAGGAAAAATGAATGAATTATTAATACACAAAACATGGATAAATATCAAAATAATTAAGCTGAGTGAAATAAGCCAGACCCCCTCCCAAAGTAGACCATACTGTTTGATTTACATAAAATTTTCACAAAATTCTAGAAAATGCAAGCTAATTGATAACATATCAGATTAGTGGTGTAGTGAATTGAATGTTGGCCACCAAAAAGATATATCCACATCCCAATTCCTTGAGCCTTTGAATGTTAACTTTGCTTGCAGAGCAGGTCTGCAGATACAATTAAGGATCTTGAGATGAGATCATTCTGAATTATGCAGGTGGGACTTAAGTCTAATGTCAAGTATCCTTATAAGAGGAAGGCTGAGGAAGATTTAAGACAGGGAGAGACCCAGAGAAGAGGGAGCAGTATGATTACAGAAGCACAGACTGGAGTAACTGGTCACAAGGCAAAGAATTCCAAAAGATACCAGAAGCTGGAAGAGGCAAAGAATGGATTCTTCCCTAGAGCATGTAGAAAGGGTGTAGCTCTGCTGACATCTTGACTTCAGATCTCTGGCCTCCAGAACTGTAAAAGAATAAATTGTTGTTGTTTCAAGTCACTCACTTTGTGGTAAATATTACAGCAGTGTCAGGACACCAATACAACAGATTACCTGGAAATGGGACAGGAATGGAAAGAAGGAAGGTGGGAAGGAGAGATTACAAAGTGGCAAGAGTAAACTCGAGTGTGATAAATATTTTAATTATCATGATTGTAGTGATGTTTCATGGGTGTGGACATATATCAAAACTTACTATGTACTTTAAAATGTGTTCATTATACATTAACAAAGTTGTTAAAAAGAAAAAGGCATAAGTCTAAAATGAGACTCCACTTGTAATATTTGATTTTTTCCAAGTAGTCCATATAATATTGGTACATGGTGCTTTCTCAGAAAACTGATCATAATATAAAACCCTAACATATGAAGAATAGCTGAATAACCCCAGAATATTAAAATTGGAAAAACTGATATTCAAAGATACGAAGTATTGCCATATGCAGGAAAAAAACATTCTCACCTTCTCTGAACTCCATTAGAACTGAGACCAATGACGTCAGTTCTAGTGACACAGATTTTGGTTTAAAGGAACTTGCTGACATCAGTGCTGTCCATAGATAAAACAGCTTTTGGAGGAGCTAGTTCATGGGAGACTTTATCTAGATATTGTAGAGTGTATGTTTCTCTTTGACTCTTTCCTCTGTTGGATTCTGTTTTTCTTGAGCTCTTTATCTCCTCCAATCCCTGCTTTTTTCCCTCCTCTGATGTTTTTCTGGAGCATGTACTTGTAATAGCTTTCAGAAAAGGAAAAGCTGGGATAAAGTTTTTTTGAAACTTTGAATGTCAGGTGCATCTTTTGGCTGGGGATAAAATTCTAGGCAAAACTCCAAGTATTGCTCTTTTGCCTTTTAGCTTTCAGTGATGTCATTGAGAAGGCCGGTGCTATCCTGTTTCCTAAGAATCTTCCCTTTATCCTAGTGTTAGGAAATTTCACAACTATGTGCTTTGCTTTAAGTTTTCATTTTCCCCCCATTGGGCAGGCTACTAATGGCATTTTCAATCAGATTCATGTCATCTATTTCTGAGAAATTGTCTTGTATACAAATATACATATTTTTAAATAATACCTTTCCTTCCATTGTTTTTCTCTTCCTGGAACCCCTGCTAGTTTAGTTAGACTTCCTGGATTGAGCTTTTTCTTACTTATCTTTCAGAAGTGTTTGAGTGTTTAATTTGAACTATCATATTTTTAATTTCCAAGGGCTGTTCTTTTTCTCTGAACAGTCCATTTAAAAAATAATATTTTGTTCACATTTCATAGAAGCAAGATCATCTCATCTGTCTGAAGATTTAATTTTCTGAAGTTATTTCCCCCCATTACCTGAATTATCTGCTTCCTTAAATTTCTTTTTCCTGTTTGATTTTTTTATTCATGCTGGAAGCGTTCCTCAAACATCTGCTGATCCTCAGCTATTAAAATGAGATGTAATGTGTTGTCGATATATATAGCAAGTCTCCCCTCATCCATAGTCTTGCTTTCCACAGTTTCAGGTACCCAAGGTCAACTGCAGTCTGAGAGCAGATGATCCTCCTTCTGATGTATCAGGTCAAAGCAGCTTTAACTATGTCACAAAGCCTACATCATTCATCTCATCACATAGGCATTTTGTCATCTCATATCACAAGAAGAGGGAGTATACAGTACATGGTATTTTGACAGACTGCATTCACATAATTTCTATTACGGTGTATTGTTATGGCTGTCCTATTTTATTCTTACTGTTAATCTCTTATTATGCCTAATTTTTTTAAATTAAACTTTATCACAGGTCTATATGTATAGAAAAAAACAGTACATCAGGACTATCCAAGGTTTCAGGCATCCACTGGTGGTCTTGGAACATACCTCTGTGGATAAAGGGAGACTACTGCAGTGTGCTGGTGGGCAGATGGATGTGTCAGTTTGTTGGTGAGAGTGGATGGTCTCATACTGGAGGCTGTTGCAGACTTGGCTTTAATGTAATCAAAAGGGTCATCAACTGAGGCTGTTTTTGTTGGCGGACCCTCTATATACATCTGTAGGACTTTTTCTGGAGTTGTTTTCCCAAAAAGGATCTTTCAACCTCTTGCCTGAAGGTATAAGCCTGACTGCCAATATTTTGGAAATGGGATAGGGGAAGGGACTGGAAAGTCTCCCCTTTAAGTATGTAGACTTTAACTTGTTCCCCATTTTCAGCTTATCAACTTATTTGTGTTCCTGAATTGGGAACCTCTATGGTTCAACCTCTCCAGAGCCTCTTCTAGGGTGGAACAAAGCTTAGTAGTCACCTAGCTTCATTGTCTGGGGTATCTAATGCAAGCTTTGAACCAATCCCCTAGTTTTAATTCATTGTTCAACTCTGCCTTCTGTAAAGCCTTGGTATCTTAATACTTTTCTGGGGTTTACAGAGACCAATAGCCTTACCCATGTCAACACCCCATTCTCAGGAATTTAGGTTTTAGATTCTTCCCTCATCTACATCTGTAAGAATGGGAATAGTATTTGTCACATCAGAATCGAACATACCATCTGGTCCCAAAGGAATACTCAACAGATGTTTGTTTAATGAATGAAGGTCTAGCTAAGTAACTTAAAATGAGTGCTAAAATTTGAGCAATAATTTCCTACCTGTAAAGTGTGAACAGTACCCCTGACTTTCCAGTTTCACAGGGTTGCTGTGAACTCTGAGTGAAAATGCTTTATAATATGTAAGAATTCCTTGTGCAGCTTGGTTTTTGAACCAAGTAGGGGTTTTATGCCACTAGAATATATACTCTATTAGAATTTTAATTTTTATGTATATGAGCTTTGCCTTTTTTATCCTCATCTGGTAGAATCATCTTTTCTTCTCTTTCCTGCTTTCTCTGAAGAATCACCACTCAGCTTCCAATCACTGTAGTAGCTCTAAAGAATCCCTCCAAAATGTAGATTCTGGAGTATTCATACCAATTTGCCTTTTTCTGGGGTAATACACTTCAAAGAAGAAAGCCTTCATCTTAAGGCAATATTTTTAACAAAACTTCAGGATTTTCTAATTAATATATCCTTTAAGATTCATCTGTAGAAGTTGGTTCTTCAAGTACCAGGTATTTACAGTGACAGTAAAGTATAACTAGGTATAATACGTAGGTAATCCTGAATTTAACTAGGATTATGGAGTGAGGGATTCAATACTTTTATTCTTTTTATTATTTTTGGTAACAAGAAGACATTAGAGGTGACGTTGGTCACAACTTGCAGAGTTCAGTGAATCAGTATGTAGATGCCGTTATCTCCCCAAGTACATACTAAGACTACCTTTCTAGGGCTTAAAAATTGTCTATTCAAAATACAACTAACTGGAACATGATTCTGGGGCTTAAACAAATATTTGACAGAGGTATAGGGTGGTAAGTGTTATCTCATGGTAAAAGTATAAAAGCCCAAATACGTGGTCAGAACATTCTCTTTTTGTTGCTTATAGTCTTGGACTTCCTGACACAGAATTCCTAACAGCCAGGAAGAGCACACAGAGTGTATATTTAAAATTCTGGCCCCAAAGAGAGAGATACATATACATAGCAATTGCTACAAAGACTCATTTCTCTGGTCAAATATTAATAAGGTGTAGATGAAAAAAAAAAAAACAGAGAAGGCCTCGGCAGGTAAGCTGCAGTGAAACATCAAGAAGAAAGGGACAAGGCAGAACAATCGCCCTAAAACGGTATGACTTCATTCCTGTCCACATTTAACCCAGTAATGTGGGGAGGTTTCAATTACTCATAAATGCACTGTTTTTGCATAAGAATCTTAAAAATCCTATCTCAATAATTCTTAAAATGGCTCAAACTCAAAGAAACAAATGTACATTCAAACGATGAAAAAAACAAAACAAAAATCTAATTTCATTCTATGTTCTTGCTGTATGTCCAGTATATTTAAAAGACAGTAAAATTAAAACATTTTAATTTTCAAAAACTCTTATTGAATCTATTCACTTATGCTTAAGGAAGAGATTCCTACCTATAGACAAGGACTTAAAGAGAAAATCAATGTCCATCCAAATGAATAGGGCAATTAACCCTACTAAATACAAACTTTCTATTTTTCTCATTCATAAAGTAGACAAAGCCATCATTGTTCTCTAGTTTTATTATTTTTCAATCTTCCCAACACATGAACTAGAACTCATTTTGAGATTTTTCAGTGCATTTCACAGCAAAAATGAACAAGGGGATCAATAAAATGGTTGTACATAAACCAATTATTTTCTTATAATTTACAAGTTGTTGAAAAAAGTGTTATTTTGCTGTTTTCATCCTACTTACCCCTTCAATAAAACACAATTTATCAGAGCATAAAGCTTAAAACTTCTTATGATGCAACAGACAGAGCCACCTACAATGGCTGATGAATAACAGGTATATGTTACACACATTGACTGGAAGACCATATCAGGAGAAACAGGGTAAGGCACCACTCTTGGAAAATTAAGGTAGCTTGCAGTAACAAGTGTTGAGCGCCATAAGTAGGTGCTCAATAAATACTTGAATGAATGATGAAAGCCATACTTAGCACTATTCTTTTAATTGCCAGCAATTCTTCAACTTCAATAAAATATTTATTAAAAAAAAAAGATTTGTACCTGAATACAACTTCCTGGTATCTTTTTATTTCATACTCTTTCTTCAGCATTTCAGTTTCCTTGAAAAGAAAATAAAACCATACGGTATGTGCACTCATATATATATAACTTCTGAATTACTGACAAAAACGAATAGTTGTTTTACATTTTGAGTGAACAGAGGTAAGATAAAGTATAATTTATCCAAGGGATAGCACATAATACTGGATATTAACCTATAAGTGAAAAAAAAAGTAAGGAGAAAAGTAACAATTTTATTTTTTAATATTTGCTTATGTTTTTTAATGCCTCAGTTCTTGAGAAAGGCCAAAATCTCATCATATTGACATGAACACATTTTAAAAAATTGTCTCTCAAGTGTAATATTTAATAAAACTAGGTACTGAAAAATGTTCTGAAATTTTTCAAGTCAATGTTGTTTTCAAGTATATTAAAATGATCAGAAGAAAAAATTCTCCATGGTTATAATTCTAATCAATTTATAAATATACTTTTTAAAAGAGAGTTCCAACAGAGGTGGACAATGGTAAGTTCCTCAGACACAGGCACAGTCTCTCTGAAGAACAAAATGCCTTGTTACTACAATCTGATTTTTTTAACACTGATTTCAGGCACAATGGCTGAATCCACTTCTGGGTCATCTTCTTCCTTCACTTGGCTTGCTTTTAAGAGTAGCGAATGCTTCAGTTACTGACAGAAAGCAAAGCGCAGACGCGGGAAGAGACTTCACTTCTCACTATAAAGAAATCAAAACCACTTAGTTCTCACTGGTGTGTTTCTCTGCTGCCCCCAAGAGAAAATAGGGCATTCATACTTTGTTTTGGGAGCAGGAACTGGATGAAAGATTAATCACCTAAGAATTCAGGTGAAAAGTTTTAAGATGGTATTGCTCACATCACAGGAACACGTTGGTGAGAGGGCCATCGTTGCTTCTCCAACACTTTGGTCTTGCCGCAGTCCTACAGTGCCCTACCAGGTACATCCGTGCTGAGCTAGTCTCAGTCTGTGCAATCAGGAAGCAGGTCACTCAGTGCAATGATTCCATTCTGGGAGGGTTTAGGGTAAACAGAGAGGAATTTCATTTGGTTAAGTCTCAGATAGTGTGTGTCACTCTGCTGGTTGTGTTGTTGGAATTATTTTCCAAAGGGGTTTGTGATAAACCCAGCCGTCTCCCTGAAACAAGTAGAAAAGTCAATTAAAAAAAATTCCTAATATTTTCAGAATCAGTAACCAAAACTAGAAAAACGCCTTCACTGAAATTGAATTCTACTCTCACATTCAAAACAAGAACTTCTGTGAAGAAAAAAAAAATCTCTGTGCTTAAGACATCGAACAGTGCCCATGGTCTAGCTAGGGATACCTAAGAAGTTCTGGTCTGGGTGTACCTACATGATGCCCCATGAACATTTCATTTTGCAGACAGAAGCTTTTCTGCCAATCTTGCCAAGATGCTGCCAACAGAGCCTCACCCACGGTGTGACAGGCAGCAGGCAGAGCACAAAGAAATGGTCACATTGAGTACTAGCTGTTTTCTCCACCTCGGTCGGCATCTCTAGTATCTGAGTACTGTTTTCTAGTTCTTTCCTGACCCTACCCCTATTAGTTTTCCCTGGCTCCTGAGAATAAAAGGATACTGCAAGGAGATTAGTTAGTGTCAGTGAACTAAAGACAGAAGACCAAGTGAGGAAAAAAAGAGCTGCAGCAAATGCATGAAGGAGCATACTGGGGTGGGTGGCTGGCACAGCTGAGGTCAGGGTAGCTAAGACAGGAGTCAGTATTTATGGGATTAGGCAAAGTAAGTCAGATTTGAACATCTGCCTGTAATGTCTATATCTCTTTCAATTTATTTGTATCAAAATATGTTTAAATATATTTACCCTACCTTGTTCCAAAAATTACTTAAGGCCAGCAACTCTTTGGCTTATAGTGACAGGACTTATTCTCTCCTTGATCAAACTTTAATCAGACTCCTTCGAGCTCCCTTATTGACTGAGCCCAGTTTTAGCAAATAATCCTCATAAAGCAACCAGTGTACCGAGAATCCCCCCATCCTTGATTTCCAATCACACTCCTCTTCTCCCACCCCTGGTATCTAATCAAGTTCTTCTCTCCCCTCCCCAATCCTTGATACCTAACCAAGATCCTCTTTCCCACCCATTCCCTCACCTTGCCCAGTGGCTTTTTTTGTCCTGTATTCAGAATTGGGTTCAACCCCTCTTCTCTATTGCAATAGTCTTGAATAGTCTTCCTTGTTGTTTTTAGTAATTGTCAGAATAATTTCTTTTTAATAACAGCAACCATTAGGCTGTTTATATTAAATTATCTGGTTGATAATTCTTAACACGAATAGTATTGCTCTTTGAAAAAGATGCCATCTAACCACACTACAGAATGCTAAGTTTAGAAGTTAAGACATGCCTTCTGAGCATCTTATTTTACAGATGAAGTAACTGAGGCTCCAAGAAGTGAAATGAGTTGCCAACTTCACCCAGGTGGGGCCAGAGTTCTTTTCACTGCACCTTTTTTACAGATAAGGAAACTGAGGTTAGAAGTGGTAAATGAACTATCCAAGATAAGAGCTGGGGCTCAGACTTAGCACATCTGACTTTAATATGGTCCACCACACCATCAAAGCCTCCTTCTGGCACTTATACACAAGTTAAGAAATTGTAAACATTCACTTAAGAAGGATACAACCAATAGATCCTGATGGACATGTATAATAATAGTACAAGGAAGGAAAAGGAAGATCTAACAGATTACATGTCAGTGAGAAATGGTCAGGAAAAGAAGGCAGGTATGATTAAATGATACTAGAAATGCTTAAAGTTCACCTGTACTTTCTGAAGTTACTTTACCTCCTCTTTTTTACACCAAGTATTCTATTCTTTACTTTACTCCTCCATCTACATAACATCAACTCCTAACTGGTCTGTAGTCTTTCCAGGAACAATAATGGAAGTATCAAACAAGCGGAGAAGCCCTTGTTACTCATGACAATATTTATGGAACATCTACTAAGTGCCTAGCACTCTGTTTATACTGCACAGGAGACAAAATTACTTTTCAATAACATGTGATTTTTCTTAGTAAAGGGCCATACACAATGGCAATAGTTTCAAATTTTTTATGAACCAGCTCGGCTGGCTGCCAGCCTCATCAGCCTCACCTGTACTTTGCCATGCTTCTTACATGTGATGGCACTCATCATGGCCCAATCACACACAGGATGTGACCTGGCTGCCCCATGGGCTTAGAGAATTACTATCATAATACAAATCTAACCCATCTGCTGTACCACTGTGCCATGACACACCACTTAGAGAACCCTATTTACATCTTAACACCCAAAGGAACCCAAATCTGAGCCAGAATCTCCGATCTACTATTCCACCAGGTAGCTACTTAAGGCCATACAGGTTGAAAAAAATCCACTATTTTATTGGATAATTGCTATATCTTGCTACCTCTTTCTGTATCAGTCTATCTGACATCACAGAGTATAGTAAAACATTAAGTGGTAGGCTCTTAATAATAGCTATCAAATAAAGAATAGATGAGAAGTAGCAAGAATCAAGGTCCCTATCTTTTAAAATCCCACTGATTGCATCTTTCACCCACTGTAGCTTCCTGCTTTCAGCCCCCAGAGTTTGTTTTTAATGATCTACAGAGGTCCTCCTTCACAAATTCTCCTCTTTAGAATCTTCTGGCATATCTGTTTACTGATCTTGAAATGAAAAAAACCAAGGTTTCCAGACTATAATTTTAAATAGTAATTACAAAGTTTTATTTTTGTCATATAAAAGGATAGAGATGTAAACTACTTTCCCTTTATTATTCCTGTCCATGAAAATAGCTGGTATTCATTTTAGATACCAAAGATTTGAAAAATGAAAGTAATGGACCTACATAATAAACTATGGGTTTTTAAGGGTAATTGGTTTGCAAAAATCATAATCAAATTACTTTTTCCAGATTCCCTCCTGATGGACCAATATTAAAATTCAACAGGCTACTTGATATTATGGGTGAATGTTGAAACCATTGTTTATATGAAACCATAAGATTGTATATCAATTATAAATTTTAAAAAAGGACATAAGAACCAAAAAAAAAAAAATTCAACAGGCTTCCTTAGACTTGGCTAGAGACAAGAAAACTTTTTTGGTATCAGCACTGGTCCATTATTCATCTTACTCTGACTTCTACCAGAAAATCATAAATAAAATGAAACAAAAATCTTTAAATTTAGAAAATACTTCAGAAATCATTTAGTTCAGATGAAAAATCAGTGTATCAAACACTTCTACATAAGCCATGGTCTCTTATACAGGTAGAGCAATGGGGAATACATTATTATAAAATGTACTCTCATTATTTTTTATTGTTATACAATTCCTTCTTATGTTAAGCTCAGAATCAGCTTCCTGGTAGTTTGCACCTAGCTCAAGTCTGCTATTCTAACTGATTAGAAAAAATGTCCATTATCAGCCTACATATAAGTGAAGAAGGTTATAATTAATGGCCCCAATTTTCTGCTTTCCATGCTAACCATAACCCTTTCATTCTTTTTTCCTTAAATGTAACACATTCTAGCCACTTCACTATCCTTTATATATGCCAGTGAAGTTTCTCAGGACCCTTTTAAAACGTGGTCTCGGGAAGTGAAAACAGTTTCAGTGTGGTAAGAACACAATAAAATGAAAATTACAAATTTTATTATTGTGATTGAAGATTATATTACCATTTTTCTTTGTGGCCAATTTAAATCCCAAATCTATTTCATCTGAACTACTGGTAAGCCATTTCACTTTGGCAAACTGTGAAAAGCCCCTGATAAGGCTCATGGCTATGCTGTACTATTTTTAGAAATAAAGATGTGTAAATGATAGTTCGAGAAAGCCTAATAAGCTAAAGTTCTCACTAAGTAGGTAATGAATTTTAGTCTGAAGACATATAGGACATACCTCTTTAATAAAATATTTGGTTTTCCAGAGTGTGCCCGTTTCAGTACGATGCCTTTCTTCAGTCCTCTGACGTTCTTCCAGAGTACGTTTATGCTCTGTAGCCTTATCAATTTCAGATTCCCTCAGAGAATCTGTCACCTCTTTCCATAATCGCCTAAAATAAAAAAATCCCCCAGTTTACAAACATTGTTTAAAGAAAGTTAAACAGGACTGGTACATTCAAAACTATCAGTGACTTTTTAAAATTATATTTTCTAAATAGGATCTGTAATTTCATGCTCATGAGTTACAATAACTCTGATACATGTTGCTGACACTAATGTCCCAGATCCTGTTCCTTCCACATTTTCTTACATTAAAAATAATTTATATTTTGCCAAGTCATAAAAACAATTTTTTATTTTTAGGAAACCTAGGAAATAATAAGCAAAATGATAAATAAAAAATTTTAAAGCTGAATTATAAGAGAGAACACTTCTGTTTCTGGATATGATGAAATAATGGAGACGAGATTTACCCTCCTGCCTTTAATCAAGTAGGAAACAGGACAAAATATAAAGGAACAATGGTTTGGAGATACTGAGCAAAAAGCAGCACAGGACAGCGATTCCCTGAAGATAGGGAAACAAATGAGGGGAGTCGTAGGAGTGCTCCAATTCACTGGCTAGAGAGAATTGAAAGGCACAGCACAGTGGGGAGAAAGCTCAGCTACAAGCAAAAAAAAAAAGACTGCCAAGACAATTATTTGGGGAAAAAATAGTTTCTTCAACAAATGGTGCTGGGACAACTACATATCTACTTGCAAAAAGATGACCATGGAGCCTCACCTGACAACAAACTTTTAAAAGATATAAGAGAAAATCTTTGAGATTCTGGGTTAGGCAAAATTTCTTAGGTAAAACACAAAACCACATTTCATACTTGCATATGATCTAAAATTTAAACAGTACAAAAGGGCATTTTGCGAAAAGTAAGTTTCTTTCCTATCCAGACCCTAGTACTCCTCTTCAGAAGCAACCACTGTAAACACACTTTGGAGACTAAACCTCAGTAACACATAAAGATCCACTTCATTTACTTTTAAAGGCCTGTGACACATATTGTCAAAACAACCTCTCGAAAGGTTCTACCAGTTTACTTTCTAACTACCAGTATAAAAATGCCGTTTTGCTCATACTTTTTCTCCAAAGAGGTATTATCTTTAAAACTATTTTGGTTTACTGTTTAATTTGTATTTCTTTGAATTCTAATTACATTGAATAATTTTCCATTTTCTTAATGGGCATTTTTTTCCCTATTTTTGTGAGCTACCTCTTTATGTCCTTTGCCCATTTTCATATTGGGGTACCTGTCTTGTTGTTAAATCTGTAACAGTTTTTATGATAAGGATAGTGATCCTTTGTTAAACATTGTTAATATTTTTGACCAGTTTCCAAATATTTGATTTTTATTAAAATGTGACTGTCATATAATGTCATTGTTTTTAAGGGGCTTAAGAGCATCAGACAAGACCAACACTTTCAATTTACAGAAGAGGAAGATGTTGTAAACCTTTCAATTTACAGAAGAGGAAGATGTTGTAAACTGGTGAAGTGATGTCCAAAGTCGCCAGTCAGTGAAAAGGCTTCAATTAAGGCCAGAGAGTCTGAATCTTTTCTGTACGGATGCAAGGATGACATACCTGGATTCAAATGGATCTTGCTTCTCCAGAGGTCTTACTCTTTTCTTTGTCACTGCCAACTTAGTCAAGTCCACACACTTGGTGTCTCCACTGCTGTAAGTGAACTCAAGAACACTATTCCACTCCCCTTGCACTCTGCATACCACAGTGTTGGTGAGATTGTGCTTTACTTCACCTGTAACCCTAGAAGCAGGCAGAAGATAAAGATATGCTGTAATAAGTGATATTGGTTTGTTTCTGAGGATTCTGAAACCCAATGATGCACCTTATGAATTACTTAAATTGGTTACACAGCTCACCGTGATTTCTCAGGGCCAAAGTCAGAATCTTTGTAAATCCCAAGACAACTTACTAGATAGTTTTTTCAAATAACAATAACTCTTTTGAAAAAATACTGGGAATCAAACTAGAGACTAAGGCACCATAAATGACCACAAAGTGTGATCCTTAAAATGCTTGCTACTAACAAAACTATTATAATAATAAAACTAAATAGGAATATGAAAAATATGAACATTTTTTATTACAGTCTAAAAATGTTACAATATTATCATCTATTTAACATTAAAAAAAACTAGTCCTATTTATTTAAAAGTTTAGAATCCACATATTTGAAGTTCTGGATATACTGATTTAATGTAAAACCACATAAGCCTAATTTTTAAATTAAATATAAAACAGACAAATCAAGATCATCTACAAAGGAAAACCCATCAGACTATCATCAGACTTCTCAACAGAAACCTTACAGGCCAGAAGAGAATGGCATGATATATTTAACGCAATGAAACAGAAGGGCCTTGAACCAAGAATACTGTATCCAGCATAACTATCATTTAAATTTGAGGGAGGGATTAAACAATTCCCAGAAAATCGAAACTTGAGGAAATTTACCTCCCACAAACCACCTCTACAGGATATCTTAAAGGGACTGCTCTAGGTGGAAGCACTCTTAAGGCTAAAAAGATGTCACCAGAGAAAATAAAATCATAGCAAAGAAAGCAGACCATCCAAATACTCACTAAAGGCAAAAAATAAAATAAACTATTCACAAAAACAGTCAAAGGAAACATAAAAGAGTAGAGAATAAAACACATAGCATATGAAGAATGGAGGAGGAAGAATATGAAGGGAGAGAAATAAAGGATCATCAGACTGTGTTTATAATAGCTTAACAAGAGAGTTAAGTTAGACTGTTAGATAGTAAAGAAGCTACCCTTGAACCTTTGGTAACCACAAATCTAAAGCCGGCAATGGCAATTAGTACATATCTATCAATAATCACCCTAAAGCACCAATCAAAACACACAGAATAATACAATGGATAAAAAAGCAACACCCATCTATATGTTGCTTACAATAGACTCACCTCAAACCCAAAGATATACACAGACTAAAACTGAAGGGATGGAAAAAGATATTTCATGCAAACAACAGGAAGAAAAAAAGCAGGTGTTGCAGTACTTATATCAGACAAAATAGACTTCAAAACAAAGAAAGTAGCAAGATATAAAGAAGGACATTACATAATGATAAACGGGTCAGTCCAACAAGAGGATATAACCATTATAAATATATATGCACCCAACACAGGAGTGCCAACATATGTGAAACAAATACTAACAGAATTAAAGGAGGAAATAGAAAGCAATGCATTCAACCACTCACTCCAAAGGACAGATCAACCAGACAGAAAATAAGTAAGGACAGAGAGGCACTAAAACACACTAGAACAGATGTATCTAACAGACATCTAGAGAACTCTACACCCAAAGCAGAATACACATTCTTCTCAAGTGCACATTTTTCCAGAATATACCACATACTAGGCCACAAAAAGAACCTCAGTAAATTCAAAAATATTGAAATTCTACCAACCAACTTCTCAGATCACAAAGGAATAAAACTAGAAACAAATTTTAGAAAGAAAACAAAAAGGTTCACAAATACATGGAGGCTTAACAACATGCTCCTAAATAATCAATGGATCAACGACCAAATTAAAACAGATATCAAACAATATATGGAGACAAATGACAACAGCACAAAGCCCAACTTCTGTGGGACGCAGCAAAGGCAGTTCTAAGAGGAAGGTATAATGCAATCCAGGCCTATTTAAAGAAGGAAGAACAATCCCAAATGAATAATCTAAAGACACAATTATTGAAATTGGAAAAAGAAGAACAAATGAGGCCTAAAATCACCAGAAGGAGGGGCGTAATAAAGATCATAGAAGAAATAAATAAAATTGAGAAGAAAACAATAGAAAAAAATCAATGAAACCAAGAGCTGGTTCTTTGAAAAAATAAACAAAATAGATAAACCCCTAGCCAGACTTATTAAGAGAAAAAGAGAATCAACACACATAAACAGAATCAGAAATGAGAAAGGAAAAATCACGATGCACCCCACAGAAACACAAAGAATTATTAGACAACACTACGAAAATCTACATGCTAACAAGCTGGAAAACCTAGAAGACATGGACAACTTAGAAAAATACAACCTTCCAAGACTGACCAAGGAAGAAACAGAAAATCTAAAAAGACCAATTACCAGCAACAAAATTTAATCAGTAATCAGAAAATTACCCAAGAACAAAACCCCCAGGCCAGAGGGATTCACCGCTGAATTTTATCATATAGAGAAGAAATAATACCCATTCTCCTTAAAGTTTTCCAAAAAATAGAAGAGGAGGGAATATTTCCAAACCCATTCTATGAAGCCAGTATCACTCTAATACCAAAACCAGGCAAAGACCCCACCAAAAACGAAAATTACAGACCAATATCCCTGATGAACATAGATGCAAAAATACTCAACAAAATATTAGCCAACTGAATTCAAAAATACATCAAGAGGATCATACACCATGATCAAGTGGGATTCATCTCAGGGATGCAAGGATGGTACAACATAAAAAAATCCATCAACATCATCCACCACATCAACAAAAAGAAGAACAAAAACCACATGATCATCTCCATAGATGTTGAAAAAGCATTTGACAAAATTCAACATCCATTCATGATTAAAATTTTCAACAAAATGGGTATAGAGGGCAAGTACCTCAACATAATAAAGGCCATATAGCACAAACCCACAGCCAACATCATACATAACAGCGAGAAGCTGAAAGCTTTTCATCTAAGATCGGGAACAAGACAGGGATGCCCACTCTCCGCACTGTTATTCAACATAGTACTGGAGGTCCTAGCCATGGCAATCAAACAAAACAAAGAAATACAAGGCATCCAGATTGGTAAAGAAGAAGTCAAATTGTCACTATTTGCAGATGACATGATATTGTACATAAAAACCCTAAAGACTCCACTCCAAAACCACAAGAACTAATATCTGTATTCAGCAAAGTTGCAGGATACAAAATTAATACACAGAATTCTGTTGCTTTCCTATACATTAACGATGAGCTAACAGAAAGAGAAATCAGGAAAACAATTCCATTCACAATTGCATCAAAAAGAATAAAATACCTGGGAATAAACTTAAAAAAGGAAGTGAAAGACCTATACCCTGAAAACTACAAGACACTCCTAAGGAAATTAAAGAGAACACTAATAAATGGAAATTCATCCCATGCTCTTGGCTAGGAAGAATAAATATTGTCCAAATGGCTATAGTACCTAAAGCAATCTACAGATACAACGCAATCCCTATCAAAACAACAACATTCTTCAATGTACTGGAACAAATAGTTTTAAAATTCATATGGAACCACAAAAGACCCCAAATAGCCAAAGCAATCCTGAGAAGGAAGAATAAAACGGGGAATTACGCTCCCAGACTTTAAGCTCTACTACAAAGCCACAGTAATCAAGACAATCTGGTACTGGCACAAGAACAGACCCACAGACCAGTGGGACAGAATAGAGAGTCCAGAGATTAACCCAAACATATACGGTAAATTAATATACGATAAAGGAGCCATGGATATACAATGGGGAAATGACAGTCTCTTCAACAGCTGGTGTTGGCAAAACTGGACAGCTACATGTAAGAGAATGAAACTGGATTATTGTCTAACCCCATACACAAAAGTAAACTCAAAATGGATCAAAGACCTGAATGTAAGTCTTGAAACCATAAAACTCTTAGAGAAAAACATAGGCAAAAATCTCTTGGACATAAACATGGGCAACTTCTTCATGAACATATCTCCCCGGGCAAGGGAAACAAAAGCAAAAATGAACAAGTGGGACTATATCAAGCTGAAACGCTTTCTGTACAGCAAAGGATGCCATCAGAAGAACAAAAAGACATCCTACAGAATGGGAGAATATATTCATAAATGACATATCCGATTAGGGGTTGACATCCAAATTATATAAAGAGTTCACCCACCTCAACAAACAAAAAGCAAAAAAGTCAATTAAAAAATGGGCAGAGGATCTGAATAGACACTTCTCCAAAGAAGAAATTCAGATGGCCAACAGGCACATGAAAAGATGCTCCACATCGCTAATCATCAGAGAAATGCAAATTAACACCACAATAAGATATCACCTCACACCAGTGAGGATGGCCAACATCCAAAACACAAACAACAACAAATGTTGGCAAGGATGTGGAGAAAAGGGAACCCTCCTACACTGCTGGTGGGAATGCAAATTAGTTCAACCGTTGTGGAAAGCAGTATGGAGGTTCCTCAAAAACTCAAAATAGAAATACCATTTTACCCAGGAATCCCACTCCTAGAAATTTACCCTAAGAATGCAGCAGCACAGTCTGAAAAAGACTGATGCACCCGTATGTTTATCATAGCACTATTTACAATAGCCAAGAAATGGAAGCAACCTAAGTGTCCATCAGTAGATGAATGGATAAAGAAGAGGTGGTACATATACACAATGGAATATTATTCTGCCATAAGAAGAAAACAAATCCTACCATTTGCAACAACATGGATGGAGCTAGAGGGTATTATGCTCAGTGAAATAAGCCAAGCCGAAAAAGACAAGTATCAAATGATTTCACTCATATGTGGAGTATAAGAACAAAGAAAAAAACTGAAGGAACAAAACAGCATCAGACTCACAGAACCCAAGAATGGACTAACAGTTACCAAAGGGAAAGGGACTGGGTAGGATGGGTGGGAAGGGAGGGACAAGAGGGATAAAGGGCCATTATGATTAGCAGACATAATGTAGAGGGGGGGCACAGGGAGGGCTGTACAAGTCAGAGAAGACAAGTAGTGATTCTATAGCATCTCACTACGCTGACGGACAGTGACTGTAAAGGGGTATGTAGGGGGGACTTGATGAAGTGGGGAGTTTAGTAACCATAATGTTGCACATGTAATTGTAGATTAACGATACCAAAAAAAACCCAGACATCAATAATAGGTAGAAAAATAGAAAAGATACTAAGAATCTTATAATTCCCTTGCCACAATAGAAAAATTAAAAGAGCACTGGTATCCAAAAATTATCGTCAACATAGAACTCAGAGAACTCCAACACTACTGTTGTGAAAATTTAATGAAGTTATCTGGCTGGCTTATCAACAGATGCTAGGATGCAGCTCAAATGAAAACTGGAATAGGAACACGTTGAATTATTTTTAATGAAGTATTTATGTTCACTGTAGGACACAAATAATGACAGGGTCAGATCAGATAGAGGTTCTCACAACTCAGAGAATAGTGGGCGATGTTGGGGTCTTGTCAGTATGCCAGGGATATGATTTAACTGGGTTCAAAAGGGAATCCAAATCACCAAAGCCTGGAGGTTCAGCTGACTGCTTAGGGACCCTAAGTAGCATTTGTCAAGTATAAGCCAAGGGACTGGGAACCAGAATTTAAGGTGCCCATAGTTTTCAATCAGAAATTAAAGGTCTGCAAACTCAGAGCTCAAGGCAGAGATGTAAGGGCCAATAAGTGAGTCATCTATGAACCAGACCTTAGAGATCAAGGTAAGAGTAAACCAAACACCCAAAGTCAAAAGTTAGGTGTAACTGGAGCTCACTGACAAAGAACACCATGACTACAAGTTGCTCTGACTATAGTAAAGGTGGGAACTCTGAGTTATACTTCAAAGTATATCAGCTTAAATAACTCCACTGCTAAGGTTTCTTGCCTCACTGCTTGTGATGGCCATGCTTCCTCTAATCCCACTTGCCCAAACTGTTTCCTTCATTGGAAAATTATCACTAACTAAACAGGATATGAGCAGATGGCACTCATTGCTTATGTCTTCCCTTCTCCATCCATATAGACCCAGAACTACATTCTGAGAAC